>MU693153.1:0-26504 GCA_026770625.1 Nicotiana glauca
CACAAACTAAATTTCTCTCAATCTCTCACTCTCCACTTTTCAAGACTTAAAGTCTCAACTCTCAATCTCAATTTTAAAGTTAAATCATGCCTCTTCCGGAAAGAGTGCACTTATTTGTTACGCAACACTATGAAGTGCTAGAAGAAAATGAAGAAGGCTTAGTATTAAAGTGCAAGAATTGTGGTAAAGTTTTAAATTTTCGTACAGGGTCCGNTATTATGCTTTATGTTGTGCTTTGTTATTAATTTATTAAGCATGCGAATTTAGTTTTACAATTATTTCATAATTTTACTTTTTCGTCAAACACTTTATTAATTATATTTCTATATTATACATACTACATATATTTATATATCCATATATAAAAGCAATTTATATATATACATACATAAATGGTTTACAAGAAATTGCATTAAATAAAAAAAATTAAAAAAAAAACAGCCCGGAAATTAAAAAGCCCATTAGTCCCGCTAAGCCCACGAGCTCGGCCCGCTAAGCCCTGGACCACAGTGGGCTTAGGCCTGTCACGGGCCGGTTCCACCCACTAATCCCACCAAGCCCGGTACCGCCAGGCCCGGGACCGCGAAGCCCGACCCGTTAGGCCCGGGCCCGGCCCACAATGCAGCATTAGTGTATACTGCCTTGATTCACAAGCCTCAACCTCTAAAAATTCCCCGAAAAATATTCTATAGTTTTCACAAGCTAAATTTGAATTTCAGATAAAAAAACTAGATCTGGAATTTGAAACCTCTTTTAGATCTTAAACTTTTCAGAAAATCAAAAACAAAATATAGCAAAAATCCAAAAACACTGCTTCATTCAAGTTTTCTCTAGATTAAATCTGAGTTTCTACTTTAGATCACATTTTCAAGTTCATAGAAAGTCCAAAAACAGTTCGAGTGCTTCCAGATTTCATTAATTCAAGTGTAGAAGAATTTTGGGTTAAATTCAAGTATGCTCGGGCTTAGATTGATATGTTTTCAATAATTTATTGCGGTTTATTCTTCTACAAATCATTCCTGGCTTGCTGTGGTATTTCTGGAATCAAAATTGATCCTGCTGCTTTGCATTTGGGCTACTGTTAGCTACTGCTTTAGCTGATTTCCTTTTTCTTCACTTCATTTATATTTCCAGGTATACTTTTATGCTCAAGTGGTGCTGAAGATTACATCCATATGTAGAAATCCATTTTGAAGTGTAAATGATGAGGAAATACTTGTTTGCGCCGGGACTTTTGCTTTTTTAACCTAGAAATTTAGTTTAATTGATCTATTTGAACCATATTTCAGTTGTATTAATGAAACTGTGGACTGTACTGGACTGTTAAAATTTGAGTTCGAGTGTGTTCATTCTAAAATAGTAGCCCTAGTGTTGTATAATTTGGTTTCTCATGAAGCTGTATTTTAAAACTGGAAATTGAGCTTAAAAATCAGCATATAGGTTCCTATCCTTGTTAAATCCAGGCCTGGTAATAGTTTTTCAGTAGTGGCTTCAGTAGTTTAAAATTAAAGGATATACGTTTGGGCTTAAGGTTTGAATATAGATGTGGACTGTTTTGTATTAACTCCTTGAAATCTGATTCCAGAATTGTTAATAATATGGATTGTAGCTAATTTTAAAATAATGGTTAACGTGTAAAATTTGAACATTCTAGGCCATCTCATCATACTAATCATAATGACGGCTTACACATGTGATAGCCCTGTGCCTGTAAATTAAAATTGTTGCATTCTCAGTCTTTGTTTCAAGTTGATAGCTTAAACGTTGAGCCCTGTATTCTTTGGAACTTGGGCCTGCCACAATTCACCCTGCAACTTTGACGATTTCGGGCCTTGCCCCAAAGCCTAGGCCCTTGAAAATTCACGAGCCTCATACTGAGACCATGGAGTCTCAATTTAGGCTCTTTGATTACACTTGGGCCTGTACAGAGGCCCATGATAGACTGATGTTATCGAATTGAATGGAATACATCTGAGTACTTAATCACAGTTCATTGACATGCTAATTAGTTAAGGCCTAGTAGAGACAACACTTAATAGAAAAATCATAGTCCTTTTAGGTTGACCTTAAAATAAATGAGGTGTGCGGCGCCAAATAAAATCACAAATTGCATGACCCTATTTAAGTACTTACATAAAATCTTTTAGTCCTCGGGACGGGCCATTTAGCGAATTTCATGGCCTCCCGCAAAGTTAATAATATGCTAGTTGCTTTAGGCCCGACATTTAATAATATTACCTTCCTAAATTCAGGTGCACATTTATAAGCAAGTGGTGACTCTGAATCTAATAAACAAATCCCGTTTCGATTGTCCTTTAATTTGGAAAAACTCCTTTATTATACCTTTAGGGGTGTAGGAAAGACAAGGTGTGACAATTATCTAAGGTAACATGCCCGGCACCTCCGCACTGCACCATGTCTCCAAGGATACACAAATGGGGATCATCGTATTTCTGATCACGGATACGCTCCAATAATGAAGAACGAGCGACCGTGCAAGGTAAGACGCGATTGGGCTCAGAAACGTCCAGCCTCACGAACCGATTGGCTAAAGCCTGAACATCCAAAGCAAGCGGCCTCTCACCGACCAGAATATAACCAAGACTGCCCATACTAGCTGACTTCCTACTCAATGCATCGGCCACTACATTGGCCTTTCCCGGATGATATAGAATGGTGATGTCACAATCCTTCAACAACTCCAACCACCTCATCTGCATCAAATTCAACTCCTTTTGCTTGAACAAGTACTGAAGACTCTTGTGATCCGTGAACACCTCACATGCCACGCCGTACAGATAATGCCTTCAAATCTTCAATGCATAAACTATGGCTGTTAACTCCAAATCATGAACCAGATAGTTCTTCTCATGAATCTTCAACTTCCTCTAAGCATAGGCAATGACCTTGCCATCCTGCATCAACATTGCCCATAGCCCAACACGGGAAGCATCACAATAGACTATATAGGGCTCTGAACATGTGGGCAAAACCAACACCGGTGCCGTAGTTAGAGCTGTATGGAGCTTCTAAAAGTCGCCTCACACTCCTCCGACCATCTGAACTGAGCACCCTTCTGGGTCAATTTGGTCATCGAGGCTGCAATAGACGAAAACCTCTCCACGAACCATCAATAGTAGCCTGTCAACCCCAAGAAACTCTGAATATTTGTAGCTGATGCTGGTCTAGGCCAGTTCTTGACTGCCTCAATATTCTTTGGGTCCACCTGAATACCCTCTACTGATACAACATAACCTAGAAATGAAACTGAACCTAACTAGAATTCACACTTAGAGAACTTAGCATATAACTGACTATCCTCAAAGTCTGAAGAACCACTCTAATGTGCTACTCATGCTTCTCCTTGCTGCGGGAATATATCAATATATCATCAATGAAAATTATCTCAAATGAGCCCAAATAAGGCCTGAACACTCGGTTCTATAAAAGATGTTTGGGCACTTGTCAACCCGAATGACATAACCAATAACTCATAATGCCCGTACCGAGTGCACAAAGGTGTCTTAGGGAAATTGGATGCCCTAATCCTCAACTAATGGTAGCCATATCTCAAGTCACTCTTGGAGAATCCCCTGGCACCCTAAAGCTGGTCAAACAAATCATCAATCCTCGGCAGTGGATACTTATTCTTGATCGTTACCTTGTTCAATTACTGGTAATCAATACACATTCTCATTGACCCATCCTTCTTCTTGACAAATAACATTGGCGCACCCCAAGGTGAGACACTGGGTCTAATGAAACCCTTCTTAAGCAAATCCTGCAACTGTTCTTTTAACTCTTTCAACTCCGGTAGGGCCATGCGATATAGCGGGATAGAAATGGGATGAGTGCCCGAAATTAGATCAATGTAGAAATAAATATCCCTGTCGAGGGCATACCCGACAGGTCTGATGGAAAAATATCAGGGAGCTAACAAATAACGGCATAAAATCAATAGAGGGAACCTCAGCACTGGAATCTCGAACATAGGATAAATAGGCCATACACCTTTTCTCGACCATATGCTGAGCCTTCACATACGATATAACACTGCGGGTAGAATGACCAAGAGTCCCTCTCCACTCTAAACGAGGTATACCCGGTAAAGATAAGGTCATAGTATTGGCACGACAGTCCGAGATAGCGTGATAGGGTGATAACCAGTCCATCCCCAATATAATATCAAAGTATACCATATCTAAAAGCAACAAATATACATGAGTGTCCAGATCCCCAATCACCACAACACAAGAATGTTGGACCCGATCGACCAGGATAGAATCACCCCCCGGCATAGACACATAAACAGGAATACCCAATGCATCACTAGGCATGACCAAGTACATGGAAAAATAAGATGACACATACGAATACGTAGACCATAGATCAAACAACACTGAAGCATCTCTATCACAAACCAGAACTGTACCTTTAATAACCACATCTGAAGCCTCTGCCTCGGGCCTGGCCTGAAGAGAATAACAGCGGGGTTGGGCCCCACCACTCTAATCTACATCTCTGGGATGGCCTGCTGCTTGCTGGCCTCCACCTATGGCGGTCTGAGATCCACCTCTATGACCTCTACCTCCACCTCCAGCACCTCTACCCCCACCTCTAACTGGCTGGGCGGGCTGTGGAACACCTGGTGCCTGAACCATGGCACGAGAACCCTGGTGCTGAGAACTGCTCGGTGCTCCAGGTCAAAATCTAGCAATATGACCCATGTCACCACAAGTGTAACAGGCCCTCGGCTGCTAAGTCTGCTAGCCCTATCAACCTGAATGACCACCATGGAAACTCTGAAGTGGCGGTGCATTGATAGGAGATGGTGCTACACTGAATGGCTGCTGATCAGAATAGTGTGCGTGAGAACCACGACCACCTGAGGCACCGTTAGAAACATGTAGGGCTGACTAGAAAGGCCTAGAAGGCTGACCCCTATTATGCGAATCTCTGTTTCCAGACGAGGAACCATTGAATCTGCCTGATTGACGGGGTCTCTTGTCTACTCTGTGACCACCCCACTGACAATACCATCTCAATCATCCAGGCCATATTGGCTGCCTCTTGAAAGGACATCTCGCTCCCAGACTCTCTAGCCATCTGGAGATGAATAGGCTAAATGAGTTCATCAATAAACCATCTCACTCTCTCCCTCTCAGTGGGAAGTATAACAATAGCATGGCGGGCCAACTCAATAAACCTTGTCTCGTACTGGGTGACCATTATGGATTCTTGATGGAGACGCTCGAACTGCCTCTGATAGGCCTCTCGCTGTGTAATAGGGAGAAACTTCTCAAGAAATATATGCATGAACTGCTCCCAGGTCAAGGCTGGATATCATGCAGGTCTAGCTAAACAATAATCCCTCCACCAAGTCTTGGCGGATCCAGACAACCGAAATGTAGCGAAATCAACCCCATTGGTCTCAACAATACCCATGTTCCAAAGAACCTCGTAGCAGTTGTCCAAATAATCCTGAGGATCCTCGGTAGATGCATCGCTGAAGGTAGTAGTGAAAAGCTTGGTGAACCTATCCAACCTCCATAAAGCATCGGCAGACATAGCTTCCCCTTCACCGGCCTGGGCTACCACACCCGACTGAGCTGCTCCAACTGACTGAACTGTTGTAGTTTGAATCTGAGGAGCTACCTGCTCTGGAGTACGAGTAGCAGGAGTCTGGGCCCCTCCTCCAGCCTAAGAGATGGCTGGTGCTACATGAAGCAAACCCGCTCGAGTGACACTCTCCATAAGAGTCATCAATCGGACCAGAGCGTCCTGAAGAACAGGGGTAGCAATAAACCCCTCTGGGACCTGAGCTGGGCCTACCAGAACTGCTGGGGCTGGGGCCTGAACCTCCTCATCAAAGTCAACCTGATGCTCTAACACTGGTGCTGCTGCTCGGGGCTGAGCTCTGCCCCTACCTCGGCCTCCAGCACGGCCTCGGCCTCGCCATCTGCCCCTAGCAGGAGCTGCCTGGGGCTTGGACTTCTAATCAGAAGATGAGGAAGTGCGTGTCCTCGAAATCTGCGGAAGAACAGAGTATAAATTCTATTAGCATTGAGAAACCAAACAACATGACAAAAAAGAACAAATATGAAACTTTTCCTAACTCTATAGCCTCTAGGGATAAATAGAGATGTCTCCGTACCGATTCTTCGGACTCTATGAAGCTTGTCCATGAGTTCTGAGACCTATGCAACCTAGAGCTCTGATACTAACTTGTCACGACCCGAATTTCCTACCCTCGGGGTTGGTGATGGCGCCTACACATGGAAGCTAGACAAGCCAAGAACCTTTGAAATCATCAACCCTTTTTGTTTTATAGTTGTTAAGAAATTAAATTAATAATGGATAAGCAATTATATAATAGCGAAAATTAAACTTTTAGCGGAAGTCTTAACTAAATATAGAAACAGCGTCTAGAAAACCAATACAAATCTCTACCCAGCACCTGGTGTCACAACAATACACGGACTGTTTAAGATTACTACAAATAAGAGTTTGAAATAAAGGACATAGACGTCTCGAATGCAATGTCAAAAGAACATGAAACTAATAGAAGAGATGTCGGGCCTACGGATGCCAGCAAGGCTACCTCGGAGTCTCGTGGACTGAAGGTCAGCTCCCTGACTACTACTGCGCACCGTAAACTGCTCGGACACCTGGATCTATGCAAAAGAGCACAACCAACCCCATGTGCTGGTAAGTACCTAGCCTAACCCCATCGAAGTAGTGACAATGCTAGACCAGACTACCACAAAAATCTGTGCAGTTATATATATACATATATAGTGGAATCAAAATACAAAAATTAACCAGTAAATATGGGAGGGGAGCATGCTTTGGGGAATATAACAACTCCTAATAAAAAAATCACCAAATAACGAAGCAAGCAGCATAACTAGACATTAAATAAGAATCAGAAATCAATATGTGTATGGCATCACCCTTCGTGCTTTTACTCTCATCCTTACCAAGAAATGATATGACAAAATGTGCACGACATCACCCTTCATGATTTTACTCTCTTCCTCACATGTAATCAATAGAATTGGCATGGAATGGTACATCGTGCGACAAGGAATCACCCTTCATGCTTTACTCTTTTTCCTCACAATAAGCAAATAATGCACGACATCACTTTTCGTGCTTTACACTCTTTCCTCACAATAAACAAACAATGCACGATATCACCCTTCGTGCTTTAACACTCTTCATCACCCAAACAATAATCACAAACAAGGGTAAGAGAATAAATAAAATAATAATAGAAATCCCAACAAGGTTACACAATTTAAACAATTAAATCTCGGTAAGGGTACAACATCAATATTCTCAACGTCCCGGTAAGGGAAAGTAACCAACAAGCAACAATATCCCGACAAGGGAATAATTTAAATACTATTTTCTCTTTCTTTCACTTTTATTTCATATCTCACTTTACCACTTGAGCCAATGCTCCAAAGGGTTCAACCATTTCATATACATTCATAATTGTAATATAACTTGAGTCAATGCTCCTCGATGTTCATAGGTCACAATTTCCTTTCATAAGCTTTTCACAACAAATTGGAATCATCACCAAGGCAAGAGAAATATAACAAAATCAAGTTATTCATAATTTAAAGACTCACGGTCATGCTAGACACCAACGTATAGATTGTCATGGGCGGCTTTCCAGCCATGCCCCATGACCCCTTGAGCGCATCCCGTGGCGTCCTAGCAAGCCTCCCAACGCCTAGCGCCATGGACGACCCAGTGGTCTTGTCCGCGCAAAGTGACAAGCGCGCAGGTGCCTCTGTCGCCCCACTACTATCCCTCGCCAGTGCCAAGCCACAGGCAGATGCCTACAGCGCTGCGCGCGCAGACAACGCCGCACACGCCGACCCTGATGCCAAAGACGCTGCTGCTGACAAAGGACCTGTTTCTACTTTGTAGAAAACTAAGTCATTTTCATTGTAAATATAGAGTAGTTTTATTTCATGTACTTCCTTTTTGTTTCTCTAGCTTATTGAAGTCCAACCATGTAACTTTGGTTTATTTTTTTAAGTATTATTAGGGGGGATCAGGCATTCAAAACTTTCTAGCAAGCAACAATTCTCTGTACTGGTGTCTCTCACCCTCAACACCGCCTTTCTTTCTGTAATAGCTTTCATTAATGCAATCAAGATGTCTTTCATTCTCAATTCTCATTTTTGTTCTCTCAATTTCTCTTGACATTGGTTTTCCCGTGCGGTACTGACGATCTAGTTTAGTGTACGGAGGGGACCTCAGTTGGCGGACAGCAACTGCACTGACATCAATTTCTTAGCCTTACGTTGCCCTTCTAAGGAATCTCAGGAAGGTGCCGCATAACAGTTGGTATCAGAGCCTAGGCTCGACATCGGACGAGGGAACGCATTGCCATTACCACCATTTCTGACCATGGTGAACCACGGACACCGCATTGCGGTCCTTGAACAAATGGTTGACGGATTACGGCCCATTGTGGATACGGTTCCTGAACTAAGAACCAACCTAGGGTAAAGGTTGGACGACCTGGACCGCAGGGTGATCCAGGCCGAAGTTGACATAGAAAATATCAATCGTGACTCCGAGGGAGACCGACAAACGGTAGCCACAGAGGCAGCTGGAATTTTTGGCAAATTCGAGGGACTCCAACAGGAGCGTGCCGAGGATTTAGCTTACAGGGCACAAGAGGCATACAGGGTGACTGCCATGCAACAAACTATTAACGACTTGACAGACAAGCTCAATATTGTCAATGCTGCTTTACAAGGCCCGCTTCGAGGTGGTGGAAACCAAATTGGGGGCACTGTGAACACCGTTTCCGCGACACAAAAACTGAAAATTCCTGAGCCAAAACCATACAGTGGAGCTAGGAATGCCAAGGAAGTGGAAAATTTCATCTTTGACGTCGAACTGTATTTCAATGTTGTAGGGGCCTAGAAGAAGCTAAGAAGGTATCAAGTGCTATCATGTATCTTCAGGAAGATGCTAAACTTTGGTGGCGGGCAAAGTACGAAGCCATCAAGGTCGGGGAAGATGCTCTCGAGACATGGGTAGAACTGAAGGCAGCCATACGCCTCTAGTTCTTCCCTGAAAATGTTGAATACAATTCATGGAGAAAACTTCGGGAGCTTCTCTAGACCAAATCAGTGCGGGACTACGTGCGGGAATTCTCCGCACTGATGCTAAGAATCCGTGACATGGGGGACAAGGACAAGCTCTTCAACTTCATGGAAGGGTTGAAGCCTTATGCCCGTATGGAACTACAAAGACAAAGGGTAGATACCTTGCCCAAGGCGATTCAAGCAGCTGAATGCCTTGGGGACTATCAAATGGAAGCTCGGAGGGATAGCCCTTAGCCGCCTGCCCGAGCAGGTTTCAAATGGGGCCAGCCTAGCAATGGTGGCCCTAGCAGAAGTGGAGGAGATCAAAGTGCAACCAAATCTAAGACTCCCTCCTCAGGCAGCAACAACGCTGCATCAAACAATAATGATCGAGGGAGAAAGTTGCCTTCTGGTTGTCGTAATTGTGGCGGACCACATTGGAACAATGAGTGCGCACATGCACAAATGAACGCCCATCAGGCTTGTGATGATAGGACTGATGACGACTCAGGCGATGCAGACCAGACTGAGCCAGTAGATGCCTTCAATTCAATTGTCGGCTCTATTTCTCAAGCATTAGCGGAGACCAGTGCTGGTATTCGTAAGAAGAAGGACCCCTGTCCAATCACCAAGAAAGGAAAGAAGAAGGCGAATGAGGAGACTCCTGTTAAACAAGAGAGGACCTTGATGTTCGTTGAGATGAAGGTGAATGGCAAGCCCATTCGGGCCATGATAGACACGTGTGCTACCCATAACTACTTAGCCTCGACCCAGGTGGAGCGCCTTGGTCTAGTTGTAGGGAAAGGTAGAGGTAGTGTCAAGGCTATCAACTCACATCCCCAGCCAGTGTGTGGAATAGCTAAAGAAGTACCGGTGAAGCTTGGCCCTTACGAAGGAAAATTCAACCTGCGAGTCATGATCATAGATGACTTCGAGCTGATAGTTGGGTTGGAATTCCTAAGACAAAGAAACACCATGCCTGTACCATTTGCAGATATATTACTGATGATGGGAACCAATAGAGCCAAGCCTTGTATTATCCCGTGCATGCCCATGAAGATGGTCGTTGAGAACATTTCGGCCCTGCAGCTGAAGAAGGGGGTCAAGAGGAATGAACCTACGTTCTTGGCAACCCTCTGCATTGAAGATATAGAATGCTCCTCGGGTTCCATTCCTGAACCTGAGAAGGAGATACTACTGGAATTTGAAGATGTCATGCCACAAGCCATGCCAAAGTGGCTCCCACCTAGGCGCAATGTGGACCATGAAATTGATTTGGTGCCGGGTGCGAAGCCACCTGCCCGAGCGCCTTATAGAATGTCACAACTCGAACTCACCGAGCTCCATAGACAATTGACGGAGATGTTAGATACAGGGATCATCGTACCTTCCAAGTCCCCATACGGGTCCCATGTTCTATTGTAAAAGAAACATGATGGCAGCCTGCGACTCTATGTGGACTATCGAGCTCTAAACAAAATCACAGTAAAAACAAGTACCCCATTCCTCTAATGGAAGACTTGTTCGATATACTGGGTGGTGCGATGGTGTTCACCAAGATAGACCTCAAGACAGGTTACTGGCAAGTACAGATCGCAGAGGGTGATGAGCACAAGATGACCTGTATGACAAGATATGAGTCGTACGACTTCCTGGTCATGTCGTTCGGCCTGACTAATGCCCCAGCTATGTCTTGCACTCTGATGAACCAAGTCTTCCGAGAGTACATTGACGAATTTGTGGTTGTCTACTTGGATGACATTGTGGTTTATAGTCAAACAATGGAAGAACACCTAGTTCACCTTCGGAAGGTCCTAGCCCATTTGCAGGAGCATGAACTTTATGCAAAGTTATCCAAGTGCTCCTTTGCTCAGAAACAAATTGACTTCCTCAGACATGTCATCGAGGAAGGACGGATCAAAATGGACCAACAGAAGATTCAGGCCATCACATATTGGCCTCCACCTAAGGATATACACGCCTTGAGGGCGTTCCTTGGACTATGTAATTTCTACCGGCGGTTTGTGAAGAACTACTCCCTTATCGCAGTGCCCTTGACAGAACTCCTCAAGAAGGTCACACCTTGGGATTGGGGACCAAGGAGAGCAGATGCGTTCAACGCATTGAAAATAGTTATATCTACTAGCCCCGTCTTGGCCCTTCCTGATTTGGCCAAGCCATTCGAGGTACAAACGGATGCATCTGACTATGCTCTTGGTGGAGTCTTACTATAAGAAGGGCACCCTGTAGCATACGAGAGCCGAAAGCTGAAGGATACAGAGCGGCACTATGCCACCCATGAGAAAGAATTATTGCTTGTCATCCATTGTTTGCACCTTTGGAGGCACTACTTGCTGGGGACCCCGTTTGTGGTCAAGACAGACAACACAACTGTTAGCCATTTCATGACCGAGCTGAAGTTGAACGGTCGACACGCCAGGTGGTAGGAACTCCTAGCTGAATTCCACTTCAACCTAGAGTACCGCAGCGGCAAGACTAATCATGTTGCTGATGCACTCAGTCGGAGAGCTGACCTAGCATCAGTGTGCCTACTCGCTACCATAAGGGGAAGTGAAGTAGCCACCTTCATCAAGGACCAGATATAAGATCTACTCACCAAGGATCCCGCTGCTCAATATTTGGTTGATTTGGTAGGATAGGGCAAGTCTCGCCAGTTCTACATGGAAGATGGTTTTCTGAAAGTCAAAGGGAACCGACTTTATGTTCCGAAAGGAGGTGATCTGCGGAGGACTCTCCTAGCAGAATGTCATGATATGATGTGGGCTGGCCATCCTGGTGAAGAACGCACCATGATGTTACTTCGACGTGCCTACTATTGGCCTCAAATGGTTGATGATGTCGCTCAGTATGTGATGACTTGTCTAGTATGCCAGAAGGAAAAGTCATACCACTTGGCACAAGGGGGACTCTTGGAACCATTAGCTGGCCCAAAGAGACCTTGGGAAAGCGTTTCCCTAGATTTCATCACCGGATTACCCAAGGTCGGAGATCTCACAACTATCTTGGTTGTGGTAAACCGGTTTTCAAGTATGCCACCTTTATTGCAGCCCCACAATATATATTAGCAGAAGATACAACTCGACTCTTCTTCTCTCATGTCGTCAAATATTGGGGTCTGCCCAAAGACATTGTTAGTGATCGCGACTCATGCTTCACTAGCAACTTTTGGACCCAACTCTTTAAGTGCCTTGGGTCAAAATTGAGTCACAACTCAAGTTTTCATCCGCAATATGATGGCCAGACGAAACGGTTCAATGGTATGTGTGAGGAATATCTCCGCCACTTTGTAACCAGATTACAGAAGATTGGATGAAGCTTCTGGATGCTACTCAACCATGTTTCAATTCACAAAAGAGCTCTAGTACAAACAAAAGCTCTTTTGAAATTGTTACCGGACAACAACCACTACTCCCGCACACTTTGAATGCACCAAACATGGCGAAGTCTCCTCGGGCTGATAGCTTCTCAAAAGAGTGGAAGCAGAATTTAGAGATAGTGTGGAGATATCTTGTCAAAGCTCAAAAGCGGATGAAGAGGCACGCCGATCAAAATTGCCACTTTGTTGAATATAAAGTAGGAGACAAAATGATGGTCAAAATCCCAAAGTGATACTTATTTGTGAGGGTCCATGACCCTCGCCAATTGCAAAAATTCATTGGACCCTTGTCCATTGAGAGCCGCATTGGGAAAGTTGCATACTAGGTGGATACCCCAGCCTGGTGGAAAATTCATCATGTCTTCCATATCAGCCTCCTGAAACCTTTTCAGGAAGACACGGAGGATCCTTCAAGGAGCCATCTTACAATGCCCAGTATTCGAGGTCCCAGTGCAACTGGGAAAAGGCGGGCTGAAGCTATCCTTGATGACAAAGTGATTCATTTCTCAAGGAAAGATCACAAGGAGTTCTTGGTAAAATAGCAGGGTTGTGACGCAGAAGAAAAAACGTGGGAGAGGGGAACAAACCTCAAAGCCTACAAGAGCTCATTGAAGATTATTTTTCAAGTAAGGCGCGGAGGACGTCGCCAACTCAGGTGGGGGAGAATTTCATGGGCGGCTTTCCAGCCATGCCCCATGACCCCTTGGGCGTGCCCCGTGGCGTCCTAGAAAGCCTCCCAATGCCTAGCGCCATGGACGGCCCCGTGGTCTTGGCCGCGCCAAGTGACAAGCGCGCAGGTGCCTATGTCGCCCCACCGCTATCCCTCGCCAGCGCCAAGCAGCAAGCAATTGCCAACAACATCGTGCACACAGACAACGCCACGCGCGCCAATCCTGATGCCAAAGACACTGCTGCTGACAAAGGACATGTTTCTGCTTTGTAGAAAACTAAGTCCTTTTCATTGTAAATATAGAGTACTTTTATTTCATGTACTTCCTTTTTGTTTTTCTGGCTTATTCAAGTCTAGCCATGTAACTTTGGTTTATTTTTTTTAAGTATTATTAGGGGGGATCAAGCATTCAAAACATTCTAGCAAGCAACAATTCCCTGTACCAGTGTCTTTACTCCTCGACACCGCCTTTCTTTCTGTAATAGCTTTCATTAATGCAATCAAGGTTTCTTTCATTCTCAATTCTCATTTATGTCCTCTCAATTGCTCTTGACATTGGTTTTCCCGTGCGGCACTGACGATCTAGTCTAGTGCACGGAGGGGACCTCAGTTGGCGGACAACAACTGCACTGACATCAGTTGCTTAGCCTTACCTTGCCTTTCCAAGGAATCTCAGGAAGGCACTGTGTAACAAGATACTTGTCACAATGACTATACGTTGTACATGACAATTACCACATAGCAAATAGGACTCAACTCCTGATCCCTCAAGCTAAGGTTAGACCAAACACTTACCTCAAACTTCCATGACCAAATCAATCCTCAATAACCGTCTTTCCTCTCGAATTTGGCTCCAAATAAATTGTATCTATATAATAATGACTTCAATACATCAATAAATTCTAAACAATGCGAACCCAATGCCTAATTATAGCTTTCCAATCATTCTTCCCAAACACCCAAAAATCGACCCCGGGATCGCTTGGTCAAAACACGAAGTTCAGACCAAAATCAAATCCCCCATTCACCCACGAACCCAATTATATAATTATTTTCAGACTACGACCCCAAAACGAGGTCTATATCACAATTAATTAAAAAGCTCTAACTCTACCCAAATCCCTAATTTTCTACCCTTAATCACAAGTTTTAGGCCTAGGATTTCAATAGATGATGATGGAAAATAAAGAAAACGAGTTAAACCATGCTTACCCAAGAAACTTTGGTTAATAAATGCTCCAAAAGTCGCCCTAGAACCTTGGAGAAGAAGGAGTTCGTGAAGTGTTATGAAAATCCCGTCACTGGTTTTATTTTTTGGGATTTAAAAAATAGCTGGGCAAAATTACTTATCGCGTTTGCAACAGCCTGGTCACGTTCGCGATGAGTAGCACTCAAGAGACCACCACGATTGCAATAAGAAGATCGCGACCATGGAGAGTAAAAGAGGTTGTGGCCCAGAAATTGCTCTATGCGAACGCGTGGACCATCATGCGAACGCGATGAAAGAATCTTGCAAAGGTACGCAATCGCGAGTGTATGCATGCGAACGTGAAGAGGAAAACAAGGCTAAGCCCCCAGGGTCAAATAACCCTAGACGAATGCGAGGCCATGGATGCGAACGCAATGAAAGGAACATTAGAGCTTCGCGAAAGTGGAAGATGCATCGCGAACGCGAAGAACAAATAGGGTCTGCAACAGCTGAAGCAAAATCTGCTATTTTCATAAGTCCAAAACCACTCCAAAATACCTCCGAAACCCTCCCTAGCCCTCGGGGCTCCTAACCAAACACATTCACTAACTCAACAACATCCTACAAACTTATCTGTGCGATCAAATCGCCTAAATAACCTCAAAAACAAGGAATCAAACCTTAAAATCATAAATTTTCCCAAGACTTCATCAAGTATCAATTTTTAGAAGTTTAAGTCCGAAACACGTCAAACAACGTCCGATTTTGATCAAACTTAACAGGAAGGACTTAAAACATATATAAGACCTGTACTGGGTGCTGGAAACAAAATACGGGCCAGATACCAACACGTTCTAATCAAATATCATTTCAATTTTCCTTAAAAATTTCAGAAAAACAATTTCTTTTAAAAATTCATTTCTCGGGATCGGGACCTCGGAATTCAATTCCGGGCATACGCCCAAGTCCCATATTTTCCTACAGACCTTTGGAACCATCAAATCATAGGTCCCGGTCCGTTTGCCCAAAATGTTGACCAAAGTTAAATTTATTCATTTTAGCATCAAAACATAGTATATTTCACAGAATTTCATATTTAAGCTTTCTGGCTACGCGCTCGGGCTGCACACGCAAATTGTGGTAACTCTAAATGAGGTTTTCAAGGCCTCAGAAGCACAGAATTAATTAAAATAGGTGATAACACTTTTGGGTCGTCACAAAATTACTGTAATAGTAGAAGCCCAATTATGAAGAACAAGAAAGCAAAAGCAGTAGTTCTATCACTCTTCAAAATTATTAAGGACGACCCTCCACTAGTTAAGTTTCGCTCTGTCCAGTATTAATATTACTTGCAGAAGTAGCAAACTCCAGAGTAGCTTTAGATTTCAAATTGTGAGGATCCAACATATATCCTACTGGGATTCCATATTTTACCTCCGTCCCCACCTGCCACACCTGGTTCACCTTCACTGTGTGTTCAATCAACGCTAACGTGGCAAAAATCTTCATGATCCAGTTGGAGGAATCTGCTTTGGAGTCCAACACATTGTACGCAATCTTGGACTCTCTAATGGATTTGTTAGATGTGAGGTTGTAGGTCTTGATAAGCATGGAGCTGTTTGATGCTTTGAATGCTACAAGGGATTGAGTTCCAATCATATCTAGCTTTTTGGGAATGATACCCCAGGCAATCCTGCCGTCAGGCGAGGCCGGAGAAGCAATGATGAAGATAGAGAGGGTGGATTTGGCGATGTTATAGGTCTAGTGGAGGGAGGATTTAAGGGAAGGAAGGTCAGTGCAGTTGGTGAAGTGGTAGTTATTTGTAGAGGAAAAGGTTTGAGAGGTGCATCTGAGAGATATGGAAGGTATGACAAAGACAATTATAACAAGTAGGGAGGTGAGAAAGAGATGAAAATGAAAGGCCATTTTTAATTCGACTGATCAAATGTGAAGGTGTAGAGTGTGAGCAACTTTTGGCTTTTTAAAGGGAAAAGAATTTTGAGATGAAGAAGGTAGTGTTAGCCCGTACGTTAAAGACAAAAGAGATTATCGCGCATTTCAATATATGGTTGAGTTTGAGTCTTTTTTTTAAGCAATCCACTAGGCAGAGCCTGGGGCTAGGTTTTATTTATATAAGGAAAAATAAAAAAAATACATTGTCAGGAGATCTTAAGCTATGAAACCGATAAAACTTGAAAATTACATTAAACCTATTACCAATATTGAGTAATGCACTCAACATTGGTATCACAAACTGATTACTAACAACACTGTTCTTGAAATAACTAACAACGCTAATGGTGTTGTGAAGATGTCTTACTGTCTCTACACTGATGGTGTTACTTTCCTTTGCTTGATCATTCCTTGTCCTTGCTGTTGTCCCAATGCTGCAAACATTCCTTTTCTTTTCCATGTATCCAATATTAATGAAATAATTTTCCAAATTTCTCTTTTTTTCTACCTATGATTGTCCGTCAAGTTGTCCTCCTGCTACCTTTTTGCCCTCGATTTTACCTGGCTTCTTGTTGTTTTAAGTTGATTTCCTCTCTTGAATTCCTTCAATGTATATCCTGTTGTGATGAGGTGTTGTATTCCTAGTCCAATGTGTACTATGCTTGTCCAAATATGCTAGCCAAAGTTGCCTTTTGGATTGCAATTTCCAAATTTGCTCCATCAAAAGTTGCATAAACTCCATGCAGCGTGTGATTCCTATATTGCTAACTGACCTTTTTCTGTGATTGGATGCTTGGGATGATGTACTATGCTGCTGCATTGGATTTTGGTCCACAATGTCGTTACATTACCCAAAATTCTCGACCAAAAATGGGTGCATACGTGAAAGTGCATTTGCATCTTGGCCTTGTATTTGCCCCTTCTTGTCGATTCTTCTATAACTATGCTCAACTACGATTCACTTGCACTGGACTAAGTACATAGTACTAATACCACCAGTTGCAAGCTCCTCGTCAGGTTAAGCATAGCCACAGTAGTTAGACATCCTTCAAAGTAGCATCCATTATCAATAAAAAGAAGGATCACAATGTCCTTGTCGTGTTGATAGTGGACTATGTTGCGATCTTCATGTGTGGCAGAGGGTGTTGCCCTCAAGTATGCGTGGCTCCCTATATCCTAAATTTTCTTTCCTCTCATTTGTTGCAAGAGTCTTGTCCACAGCTGTATCATCCAGTTAATTTCTTTCAATTCAACTGTCCACATGATGTGTATATATGTGACACTGTCTTTTTGAATGCTTCCCTTGTGAATTGCATATTTTTTTCCTACCTTTGTGATTGTAGTAAAGATCTGCACTTCTGAAAAAAGCTGCCTGCAATTCACAAATATTTGAGCCCGCAACCTGCTCCTTTTTTCCGCTAGACTTTTAGCTACCTGTAACTTCCTTCCACTTGGGCTGGGTGCAATGCACCAATACCACCAGGTGGAACTCCATCAGAAAGTAGTGCCTAGAGACCTCACCTGCAAAAAAGAGAAACAAATTAGTTTAAAAAAATCTCCATACTCTCCTCCTGAAGGATTTGAGTATGGTGATCAGAGGAACTCTTCCTTGTCTTCTCCTCTTCCTTTGATCCACTCTCACTTTCTTTTTCTACTTTCTTGCAACAGACACTCTTATGTATGGGCATTGAAGCTTGTAATAATTCACCAACCTTTTTCCTTGCACATCCAGCTTTGCACATCCAGCTCCTCAAAGCCATGACACTCCATGTAACCAACATGTAATGCATAATTTACAATATGGTCTGGTAATTTGTTACCTTCCCTAAGAGTGTGAGATATTTTTACATTGGCTCATCATATCTCTAATCTCTTCAACCAATGTGGCTAGTATCCATAATGTCTTCCACACCCCTGATATGACATTCTTTAGAAGCATTGAATATGTGTGTAGATCAATTGGAACATAGCCATGTAGAACATAAAACTTCAAAGCTTCATGAATGGCCTTTGCTTCAGCAACTGTGTTTGAACCTTCAGGGATTTCTTTACCATATGCATACAGTACATCCCCTTGATCATATCTTACTACAAATCTAATTGAACTCCTACTTGGATTACCTCTAGCTGCTCCATCTGTATTGATTTTGACCAACCTTGTTCAGGAAATTCCCATAGTACCTTAGTGTATTTAAGATTATGAGTATATTGCTCCGTCATCTTAATCATATCTGACCACCTGTGAGGTACATGTTGAATTCCTGGCTTCCTTAACTTAATGAGTGACTGCAATGTGGTAGATATCTGGTATACCACTCTGTTGATATTGACTGCCTCCCCATACTTGTAGTTGTTTCTTCTCTTCCATAATTCCCATACCATAACAGATATGCAGGGCCTGCATAATTGGCTTCAACCTGGGCAGTACATCTGCATTCCAACATTTGACAATAGCTTGATGCAAAGTGAGTCCTTCTACTACAATACCTGCATTTCCAAGGTAATATTTCCACACTTTGTTTGCTGTATCTGAGGTGAAGAATAAGTGTTGTGTAGTTTCCTGCTTATAATCTGCACAACACCAACACTTGGATTCCATTAGTTAGCCCAACCTTCTGAAAAAATCATCTAGTGTTAACTTGATTTTGCACACCTTCCACATGAAAAAAGAAATTCTAAAGGGCAAACTCTTCACCCATATCATCTTGTATGTTGTCATAAGTTCATCTCTTCTTCTCAAATAATCCCAAGCTGTTCTGACACCGAAGAAACCTCTAGGTTCCAACATCCAACAGGGAACATCAAGGACCCCTTGTACTATGGGTGGCTTAATGTTTTGTACTATGTGTTCTGCATATTCCTCAGGTAAAATTTCAAATAACCTTTCAGCATTCCGGTCTTCTCCATATACCACATCCCAGACATTATGCACAAATTCATCAACACCAAAATCTTGTGGAATTAGAAAATACAATGCTCCTAAACCTGTCCAGTTATCATACCAAAAACAAAGAGGAGCCCATTCTTGGATGCCATATAATCTTATGCTCAATCAAATCCCTGCACTCCAACATCTTCCTCCATACATGAGAGCCTCTCATCCATGGAACTATCAAATAGTTAATCTTTTTGCAGTACTTTTGGCTTATAAAAGATCTCCAAAGACTAGGCTTGGTTCTATAGTTCCACCATAGTTTACAGAAGAGTGCTTTTGCTACATCATGAAGAGACCTGAACCCAATCCCTCCTTCTTCCTGTGGCATGCATAGTGTAGTCCATGATGCCCAATGCCTATTACTACCTGTGATTGAGCTACTCTAGAAGAACTGAGCAAAATCTTGTTCAATCGAGTGATCACATATTTTGGAGGATTGACAGCTGGTAGCAAATGAATTGGCATGCTCTGAAGCACATGAGAAATAAGGACTACCCTTCCACCTATGTACAATAATTTACCTTTCCATGATTGTAACCTGTCCATTACTTTTGTAAGTATAGGCTGATAGTATTCCATTTTTCTCCTTGAATAGAATATAGGACATCCCAGATATATGATTGGAAACTCTTGCCTCTTTATCCCTGTGATCCTCTCTACTTTTTTTGCCACTTCTATGCCTGTTAAGTGATGAAGATATACATCAGATTTTCTGTTGTTCACCAACTGCCCAGATGCTGATTCATAAAGTGCAAGTACTTCCATGATCAGTCTAAGTGATGTTGCATCTGATGAGGAGAAAATGATCATGTCATCTGCATAAGCGAGATGATTTATCCTTGTGCTCCATTTAGTCAATCCATAGCCACAAAAGTATAAGTTCAAATGTAGAGCATTAAGGCCTCTTGAAAGTGCTTCTGCTGCTAAAATAAACAATGTAGGAGACAAAGGGTCTCCTTGTTTTACTCCCCTTGATGATTTGAAGAAACCATGAGCTTGGCTATTTAGTAAGACTAAATACCAATTGTTAGACACTATACCAAATACCATGCCTATAAATCTCTCTGAAAATCCCATTTTCCTTAGAATCTTGGTCAGGAATAACCAGGATAGTCTGTCATAAGCCTTGGTCATGTCAAGATTCATAATGACATTAGGTCTTGCCTTGGTTCTAAGCCTCATATCTGTGACTATCTCTCGAGTTAGTAGTATATTTTCCACTATGCTCCCTCCTTTTACAAAGCCTGACTGTTCCTTAGATATTAGATTAGGTAACAACCCACCAACCTCTCATGTATTACCCTCGAGATCACTTTATTCAAAATATTACTAAGGCTAATGGGTCTAAGATCATAAAATGTACATACCTCTTTCTTCTTTGGAATCAGAACAAGGTTAGTGTGTATCACCCACTTTGGATAGTCATGACCATTGAAAAAGGCTCAAACCATGTCAAATAAATCATCTCCAATAATTTCCCAGCAAGATTGATAAAATTTGCCTTTAAAGCCATCAGGACCTTCTGCTCTGTCTCTATTCAATCCAAACATAGCTGTCGTAACTTCTTCCATAGTTGGATGCTTTATTAGTTCTTCATTTTGTCCCATGTCATTCAATGCAGGAACATTGTCAATGATATGAAAATAGGTAGGGATTGAGTTTTCAGTAAATTGATCTTCAAAAACCTTGATTGCTTTTGCAGCTATTTCTTCCTCCTCTTCAATAAACATTGCTTGCCTGTTTTGAATTCTGTTTAACTGCAGCTTCTTCCTTCTATCTCTTACTTGAGCATGGAAAACTTTAGTATTCCTATCCCCATCCTTGAACCAAGACATCCCTGCCATCTGTTTCCACTACTTTTCCTCTAAAGCTAAGAACTTGATCAATACTGCTTAAACCTTTTGTAATCTCTTTCTGTTTAACTTTGTGGGATTTGCTTTGAACTCAGCTTCATGAATAAGAACAACTTCCTCCAAGCTGGCTACCTTCTCGAAAATATCTCCAAAAGTCTTCTTGCTCCTTACTAATAAGTCCCTTTTCAATTTCTTCATTTTGTGATTGAAGATGATGTATAGACTGGCACTAAAACTAGCTTTCCAGTTCTCCTTCACCAGTTCTTTAATAGAAGCATGTTCCACCCAAAAGTTCAGGAATCTAAATGGCTTCTTCATAGTAGGAGTCTCTATGTCACACTTGAGTTGCAATGGACTATGATCTGAGCCTATTTTAGATAAATGTTGTGCCTCTATACCTGGGAAAGTCTGCTTAAACTTAGAGTTGGCCACACACCTGTCTAATCTCGAAAAAATATAATCCTCTTCTGCCCTACCATTCTACCATGTGTAAATACTACCCTTGAATCCTTGGTTAGAAAGATTGCATGTGTTAATACAGTACCTGAAGTCATTAATTTCATTAATATGTACTGGAAGACCTCCAAACATTTCCTCCTCGTCCCAAATGACATTGAAGTCACCTCCTACCAACGATAGAACATTCATATCACTTGCTATATCATACAATGAGTCTCATAGTTCTATTCTCTCAATGGCATCACACTTGGCATATACTAATGTAAGAACAAATTCTACCTGAGATTCTGTATGATAAAACCTTAAGGTTAGCTGCTGAACCATGTTGTACATCACTGTGACCTCAAAAACCTCATCAATGAATACCCAAATTTTGTTTGAAACATTGGACATAGCCTGGGCAAATCTAATTCTATTTCTGTACCTCACCAGAGTCCTAACTTGCTGCATAGGTTCCATCAATCCTATGAACTCATAGTTATTTTTTCTATGCATTTTGATCAGCCTTTCAAAGGCTTGTTGAGTGTTTACTGACCTGATGCTCCAAATGAGAGCATCCATTACTGTTTGGATAATGATAAAGTCCACCTTGTTTGAACTCTACCTATAGGAACAATAGAGTTCTCTTTCTGCTGTTTCTTCTTGCCTCTTGCTATAGATTTCACCTTTTCAAGAAGTCTAGGTGAAATGTCCCTTTGCCTTGCTATGTGATGAAAATTATGAATAGTAGACTCTTGTTCTATATCATGATCTGTTCTATACCTAACTTCTTCTACTCCATCATTCTCTTGATCACCAGCATTATCCATAACAATTTGTTGTTGTGTGTTAAGAAGCAGGGTCTGTTCCTCCCCTTTCTTCAAAAGCTTTAATTGAGTCTGCTCCAATGAAAAAAGGTTTTTTGGTATGACTGCTATCTGATTGTTCTGCTCCTCATTCACAGTCTTTGCCAAAACATGCTGCCTCTATTCTGCAATTTTATTCTGACTTGCACCTTCTTTTGTTCCTCCAGGGTCTACCGCATCAACTCCTATTCCTTTTGAATTCTGGATATCTTCCCCATGATATCCAATTATGTCCTGTGCCTTCTTGGTTATTTTTTATTTCTTTGATTTGTCACCTACCTTTGTAGAGTTCTCATTAGTAATGTTTTCTGCTTTGACAATGGCATCACTATTTACACTTTGCTCCTCATTCTTTTTCTCTTCTTGAACTAGATCTTTATCCACTTGAGCACCCAATGGCACCACATCAGCATCTAAGTCTTCTTCTATTTGGTTAGACCATAGTCTGCCTCCACTTCATTATACTCTATCAGACACCTTGGAAACAAAACTATCATTTGTTTGGATTTCTGGAGTATTAGCCAATTTCCTCTCCACTAACGTATCATATGAAGGAATATCCTGGTAGGAAGTGTTAACTCTCACAGTAATATCACATACATTATTCTTGAAAGCTCTTTGTACCCATTGAGTTGTAGATTCTTTGCCCGTATTTTCTTCTCTTGCTTGCCCTCTTGTATTTGAATCTGCTTCACTAGCCGTGGATCCAATACAAGCTGAATTTAAGTTGAATTCAGGTGCTGCAGGATTTAATTTTCTTGCTGTTTTACTAGCCTATTGATGTTGTTTTTGTGCTGTTTCTGTGTACCCTCTTGGTATACTTTTAGGACTTGGTTGATCTGCTACCAATGCTAGTTGATTATCAGCTTATGCATCATCATCTACCACTTCCAAGACAGAAAACTGATTTCCTACCTGAACCTTATTACCAACTCCTTGAAAAAATGGCACTAACTCCTTACCAGTTGTCTTTTGCATTATCTTTTGTTGTCCTGCATTCCCTTCATTGTTTCCTCCATTTGTTTGCTTCTTATCACCTTGTTGAGCTGGGACAATCTCTTTCACTGTATTGGTTTTTTCTACAATTTGATTTGTCACATTCCTCACTCTATTATCTTTGACTTCGTTCCATTGCTCTTTGCCCTTTCCTGCCAAATTGCCTACTACCTTTCCACTAGATAGAATCATTAGAGGGCCATGTTGAGTTGAAACATTAGCTTTCTTACCACACTTCTCTGCTACACTACTCTGTTGATCATTAACCTTGTTATTTATTAATTTTGGATGAAGCTTCCAACACTCTAACATATCATGACCTTGCAATTTAGACTCCTTGCAATATTTGGGCAAATAGTCATATTTAATATTTACCTACTCAACTCTAATCTCCCCTATTGATTCATTCACAATATCCGTACGAACCTTCTTAGGGAGGTCTGCTAGGAGATCTACAAACACATTTACACGTGCACAACTAGGTCGTGTTTTATTAACTGTTGCCAAGTCAAGGTTCAGTGGTTGCCAACTGCTGAAGCTAAAGAAAATAAACACTCCTTGACAAAATACGTAGGCAACAGGTTAGGAAAAGAAATCCATGCCATTACCTTTGGTGTTTCTTCTCCAACCTTAAACTTGTGATCATATATCAAGGTCTTCAACTGGTATTCATTGCCAAACCTGTCCTTAACATAGTAAACTCCTTTTGAGGAAAAATCCATAAAATCCTGCCAAAGAGTCAGTCATATTAACACATGCCTATCACGAAGATAACCTATAGTGCATTCTCCTTTGATCCCACATTGTATAGGAACTATTCTACGTAATTCATTGATCTCTGGCCAACCATACGAAAATTTGCACACTACAGCATACTGTAAACCTTCGATCGCATTCATTATTTCAACCTCGGCTTCAGTAAATTTTACAATAGGTTTTCCGTTAATCACAGTGGCTCAACGCAATGCAATTGGTTCGATAGAAGAAGTACGTTCCTGCATGGCACTGTTCATAGTATTAGGTTAAAGGATTTTCAAGTAATTTAAAGGCTGGGGATTGTTGTTTGTAGTTGTGGGAGGCTGGGTGAGGGTGGGGGGGAGGCTGACCAGCTATAGAAGAAGGCTGGCCGCTGGCCAAATTGGCTATGGCAGCTAATCATGCAACTTTCTCTCTCTAGGAGCAAAATTCGCTAGAGCCTCTCTTTCTAGGGCAACTTTGAGTTCTAGTCTTACTGTCACTCGTGATAAATTTTTTTTACGTATTTATATCCCTGGAAAAGAATCAAACCCGCACGTAGGAGGCATTGAGACAACCTGATAATTATAGAAAATGGAATAAGAAGGTCACTAGTGAAAATGCTAGGAACGTGCATCTTACCATAATTAGTTTTCCTATCTCATGAAGGAAAGGGAAACATATTTACCATAATTGGGTTTTTCTTTTCCTATAAGGAAAATATAATTCATCCATGTTTGGCTAGTCACTTTTCTTGCAGGAAAATATTTAGAGTTCTATAAATTGAAGATACATCCTTCTCATTCAGTACCATCCAAAATGTAGCCACTATTAGAAATTTATAATAAAATACTGGACGAAATAATTAGGCCTTGATAGTGTAGTCACTGTCCTTAAGAAATTTAAGCCTCCCAATTTCGTTGCTGCATGGATTATGGCAGAATTCCTCGAGGATTCTACAAAGCCTCTGAAATCTGAGTTTCAACAACTAATTCGAATTTCCCACAAGAACAAAATAGTTGTGAGTTATAGAAAATAAGTAGAATAGAAAGAGATGGAGGTTTCAGATGATTTCGTTTTGGAGATGAAATAGGTATTTATAATACCTCTAGGAGTCTGTTGGAATTAACAGACTCATCTCTTCATAACAAGCACCTTTTAAAACCAAAATCCACCTTCTTTTGAATTTAAAAAATATTAAAACATTTTTTGAAATTAAAAAGGCTAAAACGTTTTTTAATTAATCTAAAAACGGGTGGCTAAAATATTAATTCGGGCTACTTAATTGGCCCAAAGCCCAATTGTCCCAAGTGTCCAAATGCCCACTCTTGACTATTAATAATATAGTCATATTCCAATTTCCCTCCAAATCACCCTCAAAATATTCAAACTATATAAGACAAAGAAGTGCTTTTAAACACATCTTCCTTTCTTTCTTTTTCCAACGAGGGAAAGAATAACCTCTTCTCAAATACTCTCATTAAATACTAACTAACCTAACAATACCCCACTTAGTTAGTAATTGATGTTATTTATGAGATTCATGCATATAGTAGGTATCTTTCGATTAAAACCTACTACTTGTATAAACTATTCAAGACTTTGTCACAATTAATGGTTAGATTAAGTTCTATTAAACCACAATTCATATATGACAAGACAGAAAAGCTTTATACACATAAATCATACCAACTCGAAAACTTGTTCACCGTGAGTTCCTTGTGCTACTTCCTGAATTCATAAACACTTATCAAATTTTATGTTCCAAACTTTGATTGAAGCGACACCACTTCTTGTGTTCACATATATGAAGATTTAACCAAGTCCTTAACAAGGAATGCTTTAGTTTCTAAATCGAACTTTGCTTCTTCATTAAGAGTATTTTATAACAAGGAATGCTTTAGTTTCTAAATCGAACTTTGCTTCTTCATTAAGAGTATTTTATATTCATACTCCTTTTCTAGGTACTAATTTTCAGTACCTGCTATCCGTCACAACTATAACTTGTTATTACCTTTTTAACCTTTAATATTATTAAACAATAATAACGGTAAGGTTCCCGTTACTAGTGACAAATTTCAATTACCTTACACCAATAACACTTGTTGTGCTTATTATCATACCCTTGTGAGTCCTTTAGTGAATGGGTCAGCAAGGTTGTCTTTAGACTTGATGTACACAATAGTAATAATTCCATCCGAAATTAATTGTCTTATGTACTCATGTCTTAAAGCAATATGTCTAGATTTTTCATTGTATATTTTGCTAAATGCCTTAGACATAGTTGCTTCACTATCACAGTGCAAGAGAACAACTGGCATTGGTTGTGGCCACAACTTTATATCTAACAATA
>MU693153.1:27555-70880 GCA_026770625.1 Nicotiana glauca
TTTTCTAGGTACTAATTTTCAGTACCTGCTATCCGTCACAACTATAACTTGTTATTACCTTTTTAACCTTTAATATTATTAAACAATAATAACGGTAAGGTTCCCGTTACTAGTGACAAATTTCAATTACCTTACACCAATAACACTTGTTGTGCTTATTATCATACCCTTGTGAGTCCTTTAGTGAATGGGTCAGCAAGGTTGTCTTTAGACTTGATGTACACAATAGTAATAATTCCATCCGAAATTAATTGTCTTATGTACTCATGTCTTAAAGCAATATGTCTAGATTTTTCATTGTATATTTTGCTAAATGCCTTAGACATAGTTTCTTCACTATCACTATGCAAGAGAACAACTTGCGTTGGCTGTGGCCACAACTTTATATCTAACAATAGATTTCTCAGCCATCCTGCCTCTCTTCCTGCAGCGGCTAAAGCAATAAACTAAGATTCCATTGTGGAATGAGTAATACACATATGTTTCTTAAAATCCCATGAAATTACTCCTCCACCTACAGTGAATATCCACCAAGACGTTGACTTGTTATCACCAACACTAGTTATCCAACTAGCATCATAATAACCTTCTAACACTAAAGAATATCTATTATAATACAGGGCAAAATTTTATCTTTTTCAGATAATCAAGTAGCCTCATTATACCTTTCAAGTGATCACCACTTGGATTGTGAGTATATCTTGAGAATTTACAAACCGCAAAAGCAATATCTAGCCTAGCATAGTGCATATCATACATTAAACTACCAATTGCACTAGCATAGTCTAATTGACTAACAGATCTTCCGTAGTTCCCAACAATCTTGCTAGAGGCATCAAACAGAGTATTAAATTCTTTAATACCCAAATGATTAAATTTGGAAAGAACCCTGTCAATATAATAACACTGGCATAAGGCAAAACCCCCCACTATGTCTTTTAACTTTAACACCTAAGATAGTATCAACTTCTCCCAAATCTTTCATTTTAAATTGAGAAGTTAAATACTTCTTAGTTTCATTTATGCCTTGCATGTTAGTTCCTATGATTTTAATATCATCAACATAAAGACATACTATTATCACTCCATAGTCCTTTGTGAATTTGGAATAAATGCATTTATCTGCTCCGTTATGTTTAAAATCATTTGATAATATAACACTATCAAATTTTCATGCCATTGTTTTGGAGATTGTTTTAATCCATACAAGGACTTAACTAATTTACAAACTTTCTTCTCATTTTCAGTAAGCACAAACCATTCAGGTTGCTCCATATAAACTTCTTCATCAATATCACCATTTAAGAATGCCGTCTTAACATTCATTTGATGGATATTTAGATTATATATTGATGCCAAAGCAAATAATACTCTTATTGAGGTAATCCTGGCCATAGAAGTATATGTGTCAAAATAATCTACTCCTACCTTTTGTCTAAATCCCTTGGTAGTCTAGCTTTAAATGTTTGTACAGAACCATCATTATTGTATTTTCTTCTAAAAACCCATTTACACCCAATAGATTTAGTATTAGAAGGTAAATCTGCCAATACCCATGTACCATTTGACAAAAGAGAATTAATTTCATCTTTTACAGCTTCTTTCCAGAAAGAAGAATCCCCCGAAGCCATAGCCTCACTATAGGTTTTAGGCTCCTCTTCTAAATTTAGAATAATGAGTATTTTATTTAATACTTCATCTCTACTTCCTTCTACCAAAAAGACTAGTGCTTGAGAAGAAATAAAATCAGAACCTATATTTTTTTTCTAACTATTTGACTTTTTCTTGGTTCTACAGGAGATTCAATTTCCTTTGTTTATTGTTAGAAGAAGAACTAGGTTTTGCATAATTTCCTTGAGTTACTGCATTATCACCAATGCTTGTTGCATTACCATCTTCTTTAGTAATTTCTGTGTCCTCATGTGAATTACTAGAATCACCAATAAACTTTGTTTCCAAGAACTCAACATCTTTAGATTCCACAATATACTTAGACTCAATGTCCAATAATCTGTATGCCGTTTAGTTCTCAGCATATCCTACAAATATGCTTTTAATTCCTCTAGGTCCTAACTTAGTCCTTTTAGGATTTGGAATTCTTTAATAGGCTAAACAACCACATACCCTTAAGAAATTTAATTTAGGCTTTCTTCCTTTCCATAATTAATATGGTGAAACCTTAAATTTCTTTGAAGGTACTCAATTATGCACAAAACAAGCCGTTAACAAAGCTCACCCCCCCCCCCCTCAAATTCGTTGGTAACTTTGCATGTAAAAGCATGACATTAACCATATCTACCAAAGTTCTATTTTTTCTTTCAGCAAGACCATTTTGTTGTGGGGTATACAGTGCACTAACTTGGTGAATCAAACCATTTTCTTTACAAAATATAGAAAATTCATTGGAAAGATATTCGCCTCCTCGATCACTATGTAGAATTTTAATTTTCTTTTCCAATTAATTTTCAACTAATGCTTTGTAACTCTTAAACATATCAAATGCTTGATCTTTTGTTTTCATTAAGTAAACAGGTGTATATCTAGAACGATCATCTATAAAAGTAATAAAGTATCTATTTTCACCTCTAGTTAAATGACTATTCAATTCACATATATCCGAATGCACAAGCTCAAGTAGATTACTTGTTCTTTCATTCTTTGGAAAAGATTTCTTAGTCATCTTAGCTTTTATGCATATTTCACATTTTTTATCATTATTCTCAACAGCAAGAATTAATTTATTTTTAGATATAAACTTAACATATCGAAAATTAACATGTGAAAGTCTAACATGCCATAAACTAATAGATGACTTAATCATATAAGCAGAAACTTCAATTTTATTAATACTTAATTTGAACATGTCCACACAAGAGTAGCCTTGTCCTACAAATACACCAGTCTTAGAGAAAATAATCTTTTCAGCCTCAAACCTTTCTTACTTAATAAACTTGCAGAAATTAAATTCTTCCTAACATCAGGTACATGATAAACATGAATTAAAATCAACTTCTTTCCCGAAGTGAATTATAGTTCAACTGTTCCTTTTCCAAAGACCTTGGCGGTGTCATGATTTCCCATTAAAACCTTTTCATCACTTGTTGCAACTTCATAATGTTTGAAGAAACTCTTGTCATTGCATATATGAACTGTATCACCGGAGTCATAACACCAATCCACAAATTTCAGAGTTGCTGCAATGTTACATTCAGTTACCATACTCAGATTCAAGTTGGTAAAGGCAGAAATCATACAAACAATATCCGAAGAAGAAGCTTGTTGTTGTTCAATATTATTTACCCTCTTCTGTCCAGCATTTTCTTCATTTTCATGTCTTTTACGAAACCTGCAATCTCTCTTAAAATGACCCATTTTTCCACAAGTATAACACGTGCCTTTCTTAATGTTAGAAGAATTTTCCTTTGGAGCAGCCTCAAACTTTCTCTGCTTTCCAGCCTTATTTGCAGATTTTCCTGAATTGTTTGTCTTACTAGACTCAACATAGTTCACCTTTGAACTAGTTTCCACAGCATATTTATTTTCACATTTCGTGACTCTTCTTCAATCTGAATATGCTTTATCAACTGGTCCATATTAAAATCTTCAAAAGAATGTAATAAATTTTTCCTATAGTCATTCCAAGTGGCTGGTAATTTTGCAAGTATAGCAGCCACTTGAAGGGATCCAGAAATATCGACTTTAAAATCTTTGAGTCTAGATATCAAAACAAGCAACTCATCACCTGTTCCATGACAGATTTCCCATCTATCATTTGAAATTCAAAAAATTTCATTACAAGGAATCTGTCTGTTCCTTGCTTCACAGTACTATATTTACATTCCAAGGCTTTCCATATTTCTTGTGGTGATTTGTGAGGAAGGAAAAAATCATATAAACGATTAGAAAATGAGTTTAAAATAAAACCTCTACTGCGCACCTCATCATCTTTATGTTTTTACGTGTCGCCTTAATTTCGTTAGAGTCTTGAGAAGTGGGTTCTAGCATTGTAGTAAGATCAGAACTCAGCAGATATGATATTCCCAACTCCGTGAGAAAGAACAACAATTTGTCTTTCCAGCATGTGAAATTTGAGTCATCAAATCGATCCAGTTCAAAAACTTCGAATATCTTGTTGAATCCAGAATCACTACCAGAAGCCTCCATTGCAGAGTTGATTAAATTTCTTAAGATTGTTAGAAATTTATAACAGAATACGGGACGAAATAATTAGGCCTTGATAGTGTAGTCACTGTCCTTAAGGAATTTAAGCCTCCCAATTTTGTTGTTGCATGGATTATGGCAGAATTCCTCCAGGATTCTACAAAGCCTCTGAAATTTGAGATTCAGCAATTAACTCGAATTTCCCACAAGAACAAAATAGTTGTGAGTTATATAAAATAAGTAGAAGAGAAAGAGATGGAAGTTTAGATGATTTAGTTTTGGAGATGAAATAAGTATTTATAATACCTCTAGGAGTCTGTTTAAATTAACAAACTCATCTCTTTAGAACAGGCCCCTTTTAAAACCAAAAGCCTCCTTCTTTTGAATTTAAAAAATATTAAAACATTTTTTGAAATTAAAAAGGCTAAAACGTTTTTTAATTAATCAAAAAATGGGTGACTAAAATATTAATTCGGGCTACTTAATTGGCTGAAAGCCCAATTGCCCCAAGTGCCCATTGGGCCAATCTTGACTATTAATAATATAGTCAAATTACAATTTTTCTCCAAAACACCCTCAAAATATTCAAACTATATAAGACAAAGAAGTGCTTTTAAACACCTCTTTCTTTCTTTCTTTTTCCAATGAGGGACAAAACAACCTATTTTCAAATACTCCCATAAAACACTAACTAATTTGACAGCCACATGGGGTGTGAGAGTCATGTTTAGTGGGAGAACTTCATGGGACAAGTGTTTGTGTGTCACTTGTGTTTGACTTTTCGTGAGTTTGTTCTCTCGATATTTTGTACTTGCTTTTATTATAGTGGATTGCTCATCTCCGACATGGATGTAGGCTAGTTGACGGAGCCACGTTAAATGTTTGTGTCTTTTTTGGTAGATTTCTCTTTTGTTGTCTGATTTATCATTGTTTAAGGTTTGCTTTACTAGCTTCCATATGAAACCTAAATTTTTTTAATACTAACAAGTGGTATCAGAGCTAGGTTCAAGATAGGTTCATCTTGGTGGATTTAGTTCTAGCCGCAATGTATTTGACGATAATCGATTTTTGTCTGAGAAATTTGACCGGTGTGCTATGCACGTTGAGACAAACTTTATGGTAGAGATTTGGAGATGCGACCTGTTGAAGGAAATGTGAAGAAGGTGGATCAAGTTTATTTTGTTAGAAAACTCAGGCCAAGGGGAGAATTGTTAAGTGTTTGTCCATATTTTCTTACAATAATTAGTTTTCCTATCTCGTGAAGGAAAGGGCAACATATTTACCATAATTGGGTTTTCCTTTTCTTAGAAGGAAAATATAATTCTTCCATATTTGGATAGTCCCTTTTATTGTAGGAAAATATTAAGAGTTCTATAAATTGAAGATCCGTCCTACTCATTCAGTAGCATCCACAATGTAGCCACATGGGGTGTAAGAGTCATGTTTAAGGGGAGAACATTATGGGATAAGTGTTAGTGTGTCACTTGTGTTTGCCTCTTCGTGAGGTTGTTCTCTCGATATTTGTACTCTCTTTTATTATAATGGATTGCTCATCTCCGTCGTGGATGTAGGTCAGTTGATCGGACCACGTTAAATGTTTGTGTCTATTTTGGTAGATTTCTTGTTAGTTGTCTGATTTATCGCCATTTACGGTTTGTTTTGCTAGCTTTCGCATGACACCTGCTTTTTTTATCCTAACAACATTGGTCAACTTTTTAGGATTTGTTCCTACTCATCGATTGGAAGGACGCCAACTATAATGATTCACTTCCAACTCTTTCTCGAGTAGCTAACAAGTCAAGTTTGTCCATCAAAAATCATAATAGATTCTAAAACCTCTTCTTCGCGAACGCGGTCAGCGCTTCGCGTTCGCGAAGATTAAGTGTCTCAAACCTTATGAAAAACTCTTTGGACCCGAGCCAACGAACCCAATCTCACACAATACCGCTAAACAAGTCAATGAGAAGTAGAAATGGGGGAAACAAAGCAGTAACTCATGAAATGACCGGCCGAGTCATTACATTCTCCCCCTTTTAAACAAACGTTCATCCTCGAACGGGTCAAGAAACATACCTTAAGTCTCAAATAGGTGAGGATATCTGCTCATCATCTCTTGCTCGGTATCCCAGGTAGCCTCATTCATAGGCAGACCTCTCTACTGCATTTTCACTGAAACTATATCCTTTGACCTCAACTTTCGAACCTGACGCTCCAAAATAGCTACTGGCTCCACATCATAAGTCAAGTCATCATCTAAATTAACGGTGCTGAACAAAACATGGGATGGATCATCAATATTCTTCCGAATCATAGAAACATGGAATACCAGATGCGCACTCGACAAGCTCGGTGGCAAAGCAAGCTTATAAGCCACATCCCCAATCCTCCGAAGTACCTAAAAAGGCCCAATGAACCGAGGACTCAATTTACTATTCTTCCCAAATCTCATAACACCCTTCATGGGTGAAACCTTCAATAGAACCTTCTCCCCTACCATATAGGATACATCCCAAAACTTCCTATCAGCATAACTCTTTTGTCACGACTGCGCTGTACGAAGCCTCTCCTGAATCACCTTCACCTTGTCTAAAGCATCCTGCACCAAGTCTATACCCAATAGCCTGGCCTCACCCGGCTCAAACCAACCAACTGGAGATCTTCGCTTCCTCTTATACAAAGCCTCATATGGAGCCATCTGAATACTCGACTAGTAGTTGTTATTATAAGCAAAGTCTGTGAGCGGTAGAAATAGATCCCATGACCCTCTGAAATCAATGACACAAGCGCGCAACATGTCCTCTAATATCTAAATAGTGAGCTCGGACTGCCTTTCTGTCTGAGGGTGAAAAGTTGTTCTCAACTTAATCTGAGTACCCAACTCTCACTGCACAGACCTCCAAAACTACGAAGTAAACTGAGTGCCCCTATCTGAAATGATGGAAACTGGAATACCATGCAAACGAATAATCTCCCGGATATAGATCTCTGCCAACCGCTCTGAAGAATAGGTAGTACACACAGGAATAAAGTGCGCGGACTTGGTCAGCCGATCCACAATCACCCAAATAGCATCGAACTTATTCAAAGTCTGTGGGAGCCCAACTACAAAGTCCGTGGTGATTCGCTCCCAATTCCACTTCGGAATATCCATCTACTGAAGCAAGCCACACGGTCTCTGATGCTCATATTTCACCTGCTAACAATTGAGACATCGAGCTACAAATCCCACAATGTCTTTCTTCATTCTCCTCCACCAATAATGTTGTCTCAGATCTTGATACAAATTTGCGGCACTCAGATGAATGGAGTACTGCAAGCTATATTCCTCCTCCAAAATCAACTCCCGAAGCCCATATACATTGGGCACATATATATGGCCCTGCATCCTCAATACCCCATCATCACCAATGGTCACATATCTAGAATTATGGTGCTGAACTCTGTCCTTAAGGACAAGCAAAAGAGGATAATCATACTGGCGCTCTTTGATGCGATCAAATAAGGAAGACCGAGAAATCACACAAGCCAATACTCGACTAGGCTTTGAAATATCTAACCTCACGAACTGATTGGCCAAGGCATGTACATCAACTGCAAGAGGTCTTTCCCCAACTGGAATATACGCCAAACTCCCCATACTCAGCGCCTTCCGGCTCAAAGCATCAGCCACCATATTGTCCTTCCCTAGATGGTACAAAATAATAATATCATAATCCTTTAGCAACTCCAACCATCTCTGCTGCCTCAAATTTAGATCCTTCTGCTTGAACAAGTGCTAGAGGCTACGATGATCAGTAAACACCTCACAAGACACACCATAGAAATAATGCCCCCAAATCTTTAACGCGTGAACAATGGCAGCCAACTCCAAATCGTGAACAAGATTGTTCTTCTCAGGGGGCTTTAACTGACGAGAAGCATAAGCAATAACTCTACCCTCCAGCATCAACACGCACCCAATACCAACTCTCGAAGCATCATAATACATAGTATATGAACCTAAAGATGATGGTAATACTAACACTATATTGTGGTCAAGGCAGTCTTGAGCTTCTGAAAGCTCTCCTCATACTCGTTCGACCACCTGAATGGAACACCCTTTTGAGTCAACTTGGTCAAGGGTGATGGGATAGATGAGAATCCCTAAACAAACCGGCAGTAATAAGCTGCCAAACCAAGAAAATTGCAAATCTCTATGGCTGAGGAAGGTCTAGGCCAACACTGAACCGCCTCTATCTTCTTTGAATCAACCTGAATACCCTCACTGGACACCATGTGCCCCACGAAAGCCACTAAACTGAGCAAAAACTCACACTTGGAGAACTTTGCATAAAGCTTCTCCTCCTTCAATCTCTGCAACACAACTCTCAATTGCTCTGCGTGCTCCTTCTGACTACGTGAGTATACCAGAATATCATCAATGAAAACTATGACAAATGAGTCCATATAGGGTCGAAATACGTTGTTCGTCAACTACATTAACGCTGTTGGGGCATCGGTCAGCCCAAAAGACATCACCAATAACTCATAATGACCATATCAGGTCCTGAAAGCTGTCTTAAGAATATCTGAGTCCTGATCTTCAATTGGTCATAATCTGAACGAAGATCAACCTTGGAGAACACCCTTGATCCTTGAAGCCGGATAAATAAAGCATCAATGCAAGGCAAATGATACTTGTTCTTAATTGTAACCTTGTTCAATTTCCTATAATCAATACACATCCTCATAGTACCATCCTTCTTCTTCACAAATAGAATAGGCACACCCCAAGGCAACACACTAGGCCTAATGAACCCCTTATCAAGGAGTTCTGAAGCTTCTCCTTTAACTCCTTCAACTTCACGGTGCCACATGATACGGTGTAATTGAAATAGGCTGAGTTCCCATCACCAGATCAATACCAAAATAAATATCCCTGTCCGATGGCATGCCAGGTAAGTCTGCTAGAAATACATCGAGAAAATTTCTCACAACAGGAACAGAATCATTACTAGGAGTCTCTGCATCAACATCCCTCACAAAGGCTAAATATGAAAGACAACCCTTCTCGACCATATGTTGGGCCTTCAAAAATGAAATTACCCTACAGGGAACATAATCAGTCGAACCTCGCCACTCAATTCGTGGCACACCCAGCATAGCCAATGTCAATGTCTTAGCATGACAGTCCAAAGTAGTACGACATGGAGATAGCCAATCCATGCCCAATATAACATTGAAGTCTACCATACATAATAATCAAAGATCCACTCGAGTCTCTAGACCCAAAATAGTCACCACACATGACTGGTACACATGGTCTACAACAATAGTATTGCCTACCGGAGTAGATACACGAACAGATGAAACAAGAGACTCATGGGGCATATCCAAATAACCAACAAAGTATGATGAAACATAAGAATAAGTGGGATCGAGATCAAGTAATACCGAGACATCATTGTGATAGACTGAGACAATACCTGTGATCACAACATCTGCAGCAATGGTCTCGGGTCTAGCTGAGAATGCATAGAAAAAGGCCTGACTGCTACTTGATTGACCTCCCCCTCTAGGGCCACCCCTAGCTAACTGACATTCACCCCTAACTGGTTGGGTGGATGGTGGTGAAGTAACTGGCGCTGAAGCCGATGGCTAACTCCTCTACTGAGATGAACCCCCAAGACGACGAGGACACTACCTCCACATATGACCAAACTCTCCACACTCATAGCAACTCCCTGTTGTCGGAGATGGGTACTGAAGGGAACCCCTAGCACCAGAATGACAAGCAGATGCATCTGGCATAGAAGAGCCCTGAACTAACGGAGCACGTGACAAACTCTAGGCTGGAAGGGCACTGAGTGATGACTGTCCCTAATGAGAACTGTGAGAACCATTATCTGATGATGCCCCATGATAACCTAGGCGAGCTGACTGAGCATGCCTAAATGGACGGCCTCTATCGTGCTGAAACTGACCTTTCAAAAAAGCACCACCACAACTACAGATCCCCGAGGCCTATTGGCCTCCCTCTCATCTTTCTCATGGGAATGAACTGACTCAATCTCGTAAGTAATGTCCACAACCTCCTCAAAAATAGCACCAGACACCCTCTCCCTCGTCATGAAAATATGAAGCTAATATGTGATGCTATCAATGAAACTACTAATCCTCTCTCTCTCTCTCTCTGTAAGAGCCAACCTAATAGCAGACGAGCATACTCCGAGAACCTCATATCATACTGCGTCACAGTTATCTCTCCATGACACAACCACTCGAACTATCTGTGCAGCTCCTATTTGCAAGACTATGGCACATACTTCTCCAAAAAGAGAATGGAGAACTACTACCATGTGAGGGGTGCTGCACCAATAGGCCTACGCCTCTTATAAGTCTCCCACCAAGTGAAGGTAGCTTCAGAAAATAGAAAAGTAGTGAAAGCAACCCTACTGATCTCCAGAATACCTGTTGTACGAAGAATCCTCTTACACTTTTCCAAGAAACCCTAGGCATCCTCGCCCCCTACACCACCAAAAGACGGAGGCTGAAGTCTACCAAACCTCTCCAACCTGCGCTTCTCATCCTCTGGCATAGCAGGAGCTACATAGTCATGAGCAGCTACGACTGACTAGACTGGATGTGCTGCCGGTATCTGAAGTCCCTGCACGACCTGCTTAGGTGTGCGAGCGGTGGGAGTCTGAGTGTCTCCCCTGGCCCGAGAAGTAGATGCATCTGTAGTAACTGAGACCGCCTGAGCTAGGCCAGTGGATACTGATAGAATCTAGGCCAAGGCCTCCTGAAGACCTAGAATCACAATAGGCACAGCTGGTGCCTGAGTTGGTGCTGCTGGAGCGTCCACAACTGGGACCTAATCATGAACTGGCGTGGCCGGTGGATCTACAGGTGCTGCCCTAGCTACTGTGTGGGCTACACCTCTGCCCCTACTAGGTCCTCGATCGCGTCCTCAGCCTTTTGTGGCCACAACTAGTGGTACTGGTGGTCGTCTTTCCTGATCGGTAGCATGTGTCCTTACCATCTGTAAGAGAATAGAATAACAAAAGTTTAGTATTCGGATCAACAGATTCGCACGATAAGAATTTCAAGAATGTGAAATTTTCCTAAAGGTTCTGCAGCCTCTCGAAGATAAATACATACATTTCCGTATCGATCCACGAGACTCTACAAAACCTGCTCATGACTCGTGAGAACTATGTAACCTAGGCTCTAATACATACTTATAATGATCCTAAACCCGAACTCGGTCGTGATGGTGCCTATCATAAAACTAGGCCAGCCGACACAAACTTCCAATAGCATTTAACAGTTATTAAATTCATAATTATGCCGTTAATAAGTGATAAGTACCAAAATAAAGCGAAATAGAATATATGTAGAAAACAAATGCAGCCCTACAATGGGGTGCCATAAGTCATGAGCATCTAAAACATCCATTTAAGGGTAGGAAGAGACTACAAAGTCTACTACAAATCCAATAAAAATGAAAATAGAGATAGGAAGTAGAAGCACTAGGCTGCAAATGTCGAGCAGCTACCTAGTGAACTCCGAACAGTCTGCTATAAGCAATCAGCCATCGATAACAGGACCCGAGGTTCCTGAATCGGCGCACAGGGTGCAGAGAGTAGTGTGAGTATGCCAACTCAGTGAGTAATAAAAGTAAGGGCAGCTGAGTAATAAGAAAACACGTAAGACACAACAAAATGCTACAAAGAGGCAGTATTAAACCAATACAATGCAATAAAATAGTGAAAACTTGTACAAAACACCTTAGATCAGTAGAAACCTCTTTAAAATATCTTTTAGCAGTTAAACGAGGGAAAGAAAAGCAATGAGAAAAGATAGACACATAAAATTAGCCCCTCGGGCAAAAGACCAACAGAATCAGCCCCTCGGGCTATCTCACTATCACTCGTATCAGCCTATCCGGCAATAATATGAAGCAACATCAGCCCCTCAGGCTATATCACATCAAAAACTGGGTACTCGCGCTCACTGGGGGTGTATAGACTCCGTGTGGGGCCTCTTACCGCCGAAACACAATATCAAGCCACTCGTGGCATAATCAATAGGCTCTCGGCCTCATATCAAGCCATCTCGTTGCATAAAAACTCAGGCCCTCGGCCTCATAATCATAAATCAGTACAACACTACTGCGGTGTGCATCCCGATCCCATAATAATCTTACAACACAGGCCCTCGTCCCTACTCAGTCAGAAATCTCTAAAAGCCACTCAGGCACAGTAAAATATAATGCTCAGCCCAAATTATCATTTATGATGTCAAAACAGAGTAAACATGGCTTAGTTATGAAAATCATAGAATATAGCATGATTGAGTACAAATATAAAGTCAAAACAGTGAGGAATAGTAGTAAAAATCCCCTAAAGGTCCAAAACAGTTGGCACGAGGATCAAATATGGTATTCAGCCCAAAACATAATGATAGCAAACAATTTTCAATCAAATACGCAGTAAAACAATCATTCGGGATGAACTAAGTCACAATCCCCAATAGAGCACGACCCCACGCTCGTCATCTAGCGTGTGCGTCACCTCGAAATAGCACAATGATGTGAAATCCGGACTTTCATACCCTCACGATAACATTTACAATCATTACTCACTTCTATCCGGTCCAAACTCTAGACCGCATTGCCCTTGCCTCTCGAATTAGCCTCCGGATGCTCCAAATCTAACCAAAATCAGTGCACAACCGTCAAAATATGCTAAGGAAAAAAAAACCACTCGAAAGTAATCAAATTACAACACAAATCCCGAAATTGGCCAAACTCAAACCCCGAGCCCACGTCTCGTGATCTGATAAAACTTACATCAATAAACTCCCTATCACTCCCCGAGTTCATTCATATTAAATGTACCAAAATCCAACCACAAATGACCCCTCAAATCCCTATTTTTAGGTCTCCAATTACAAGCCCCAGTTCTTTAATATTTAGGCTTAAATTCTACAAATTACATGATTAATTAGGTAAAAAACACATTCAGATTGAGTATTAATCCATAAATTGTACCTCCAAGTGCCCCCCCCGATTCCCTTTTCAACCCTCTTCAAAAGCTCTAAAATTGCCCAAAAATGGTTAAACTTAGGCTAAATTTCACGAAATTGGTCTTTTAAAATATTCTGCCCAACACTTAAAACCTCTTCTTCGTGAACGCGGTCAATGCCTCACATTCATAAAGCACAACCTTGCATTGACCACTTTTCTTTCATCGCGAACGCGAAGCCTCATCATTCCCACTCATTGCGAACGCGACCCCAAACCCTCGAACGCGAAGCTCACTGAACCCAACCCTTCACGAACCCAAATGACAAACCTCTTTCCTCTCGTCCTAACTCTTCGCGAATGCAAGGGCCCACTCGCGAACACGAAGACCAAAAGTTTGCAACACTCACAACAGATTTTCTGAAATGTTTTTCAACTTGAAATGATCCGTTCAACCGCCCGAAACTCACCCGAGGGCCTCGGGACCTCAACCAAACATTCCAACTTATCTGATAACATCATTCAAACTCGTTATAACCTTCCGAACACTCAAAACAACAGCAGAACACCAAATTTGCATCGAATTCAAGCCTAAGAATTTCAAACCTTCCAAATTCCGCTTTCGATAAAAAAGTCTATCAAATCACGTCAGAATGACCTCAAAATTTTCACACACATCCCAAATGACACAACGGACCTACTGCAACTCTCGTAATTTCATTCCGACCACTATATCAAAAATTTTACCTACCAACCAGAAAACGCCAAAATTCCAATTTTGCCAATTCAAGTCTAAATGTACTCCGTACCTCCAAAACACATTCTGATCATACTCCTAAATCCCAAATCACCTCCCAAGGATATCCAAACCATCGAAACTCACATCTGAGTCCTTTATCCTATAAGTCAACATCTGCTTGACTTTTCCAACTTAAGCTTACTCAAAAGAGACTAAGTGTCTCAAACCTGACCAATACCTCTCCGGACCCAAGCCAACCAACCAGATATCACATAATACCACTGAAAAAGGTAATAAGAAGTAGAAATTGAGGAAACGGAGTGGTAACTCATGAAACGAACGGTGGGGTCGTTACAACCCGTAATCAAATTATTTATACCAATAATTTTGCAAACACAAGGTTGCAAGATAACAATAGGTGTGAGCACATAATTTTTGTCCTATATGAATTACTCCTATAAAACCAAGAAAATAGATTTTTTTTCTATTTATTTGCCTTTTTATAGAATTGTGTAGGATTTTTTGTTAATTTATTTGTATTTATGTGCACGTTTACTTTTATTTAAATCACAAAAAGCCATAAATACCATGCATTAAATTTAAGTTGTATTTGTTACATTTCTATGGTTAGTTAGTTAATTACATGTTTTATTAAAAAGTAAAAATCACAAAAATAACTCATTTTTCATTTTTGTCTTTTAGATTATTGATTTTTCTCTTTTAATTTAGGGCCAATTAAGTTTTATAAGTTTTATAATTTGATAATTAGTTTAATTTTATAATTTAGACTAATTTAAAAATTTAATTTAGGTGTTAATTAATTTTAAAAAAACAACAACAAAAGAAAAAGGTTATTTTTACAGAAAACACAAAGTGACCCTACTTCCCCCAGCCCAAATACCATTTAAACCGCCTCAAACCCAGTTCGACCCAAGCCCAAATCCCAAAATACCCGATCCAGGTTTCCCCCATGCCAAACGGCCCCATTTTGTGGCCTTTCATCACGACCATTGGATCACTATGATCCAACGTCTCAGAGCTAGTCCCCATCCCCCTATAAAATTGTCCTAACTACACCCTCATACCCCTCCCATTTCCCCATTTCCCGTCTCACCCTAGAAACCCTAATTTGAGCCTCCCTAGAATCCTCTCAACTCACCGGCCGGTAGCATAACCCAATCGACCCCATGTTCACACCATACAATAAACATACACCAATCTTTCATAATCCATCATGAGTTCCTCCGAAATCCTCACTTATTTGTCCCAATTTCAGATCTGATTCCAAAAGAAATTGAAAACCCTAATCCATCCCCTTTTTGAGTTTCAAGCGGATTTAAGGTTTATTCGAGTCGAAATTTATGCCAAACGATTTTTCTTATTAATAACAATCGATTAGCACCAATTTCGGCTCATTTCAAAGTTCACCAAATTTCAGGCACAATCAAAGACCAGCAAAACTTCATCAAACACTGTTGTAGGTATCTATTCTTCTTTCCTCTTTATATTTCATCATCTCTCTTCTCTCCTTTAGCTTATTATCTTCCACATCACTCTAATTTCTTCAACTTGTTTTTCTATTTTTTACCGAAAAAATGTCAAAGAGGTTTAGATAGTCATAATTTGGGTTGTTAGTAGTTTAGGGTTCACTAATCTATTTGTGTTGCATCCGAATCATCTTGTTTGTTTAGAGTCTATTAATTTTGTTTAACTCGTGTCTAATTAGTTTAATATTAAAATTAGTATGTTTAGATTTCTTTTTTGTTGTGATGATTCCTTGGTGTGGCATTCTAGTATGTTCAATAAGTTAAATTCTCAGAAAATGAATCATTAATAAGAAATTCTGGATTCACGGTAGGTTTAAATGATTCTGTTTTGGGGTCGTTTTGATCTCAAGTTCATTGATGAAAGAATATAGGTTCATATAAAAGCACAATTGAATTGTAATTTTGTTCTGTTTGATTTTCCTTGTTGTAATCCAGATTTTTGTGTTGGTTGCTTTAGTTTGTAAATATTTAGAACTGTCAGGGTGGTTAATTAAACAACTAAGAACTTAGGGGTTAATTTGGAAAAATAAAATAGAATATTCAAATAAGGATTGGTATATGAAGTTTCTAGGACTTGGGGCAGCTGCCCCCATTTGGTTAGCACAAAAATACTGAGCTAATAAGGGACAACCAGCTGTCCAGGTGGTTAAAAAAGATGCCTTGCAGGCTAGGAATAATTCTGAATGCTATTTTTGAGCACATGGCCTTAGAGGCCTATGAAAAGGGTGCCCTTCCTTCACTCTACAGGGATCTTTTAAGCATATTTCCCTGCGTCAAAGTTCTGAAATACACAAACAGATTTTATAAGTCCTTAAAAATACTAAAAAAAGTTCCTGCACTATTTTGGATAAAACTATTTGGAATTGTGCTTTTGTTTTCTGGGTTATTAAGAACATCAGAGTTGTTCGAGGGATTTCTTGTTTCTATGGGTTAAAAAGAGTTTGAAGAAGCTGAATCTTATTCTCTCTTGAGTTGTTGGTATGCTCATTGCTAAATTACTCCTCTCCTATTTGTTTTATTTCAATATTCAGGTACTTCTTGGACCCTAAATAATATGTGAAGTGAAAATCAGAAACATGTAATCGAGTGGGAGGTTTAAGGATAAATATTAGCTTTGCTGAATATTAGCTTATGCTCTTTAGAGTTTATCCATGTTTCTGTATTAAATTAGCTTTACTGTATGGTTTCCTTTATTCATTTATGATATTGATGTTATTTAATTTCAAGGTTGGATTTGGACTTTAGCTTATTATGTTGGTTTGTTTGGATAAAAACTCTTTCTGTTGAGTATACATGGCTTAGGCTTTTGTCGTATTGTGATGACCCGATCGGTCGTCTCATAAGTTACCTCTCCGTTTCCCCCATTTCCACTTCTTTATGCTTCATTATTCGTGTATTGTGGTATCGGGTACATCAGATCGAGTTCAGAATGATTTTTGGTAAGGTTTGAGACACTTAGTCTCTTTTAGGGAAGCTTAAGTTGAAAAATTCAACTGGATGTTGACTTATATGTTAGAGGGCTCAGATGTAAGTTCTGATGGTTTGGTTAGCTTTGTCAGGTGATTTGTGGCTTAGGAGCATGATCGGAATGGGTTTTGGAAGCCCAGAGTAGATTTAGGCTTGAATTGACGAAGTTGATATTTTGGCAATTTCCAATTGATAGGCGAGATTTTGATCTATGGGTCAAAATTGAATTCCGAGAGTTATAGTAGCTTCGTTATGTCATTTGGGATGTGTGTGTAAAATTTTAGGTTATTTGGATGTATTTTGGTTGGGAATTTGATCAAAAGCGTATTTTGGAAGATTTTAGAAATGTAGGCTTCAATTCGATGTGATTTGGTAGACTTGATGTTGTTTGAGGTGTTTTGATTATTGGAACAAGTTAGAATAAGGTAGTGGGTTATGTTCGTGCTTTCGGTTGAGGTCCCGGGTGTCTCGGGATGATTTCGTGTGGCTAACGGGGATATTGGAGATTTGTTGCAGCAGCTGATATTGCTGCTTTTGATGTTTTTGGACTTGCGCTTTGGGGACCGCAGGTGTGGTGTCACACTTGCGGAAGGGATAACACAGATGTGGTATGGAGAGGTAGATTCAAGAACCGCAGATGAGGTATGGGGACCGCACCTGCGAGACTAGTTGACCACAGATGCGGTATGTGGCTGTTAAGTGAGTTCGCAGAAGCATAGGAGTTGAACGCATATATGGCCTGGGTAGACCATATATGTTATTTCATTCGTGATTTTGGGTTATTTCACTATTTTTGCCTTTGACCTTGGAGCTTTTTGGGCGATTCTGAAGAGAGAAATCAAGAGACTTCGTTAAGTTAAGCAATTTTGGACCTAAAACTCAATTGCATGGTTGTATTTTATGAATTTAGGGCTGTAATTAAAGGAATTAAAGGGCAAAAAGGAGGATTATGGCTTGAGTTTAAGAGGCCTTTGAATGGGGATTTGAGAGGTCATTTGGACTCCGATTTTAGTATTTTTGATATGTATGAACTCGTGGGTAGATGAGGAACCTATTGGTGTAAAAAAATTTGAGTTTCGCAAAGTGGGCTAGGGGCTCGAGTTTTGCTAATTTTGGGATTTTTGGTCTTTTTAATTGTTTTCGCTTGGGCCTTGTTCCCTTAGCATATTTTGACATCCTCGTTTTGATTTTTGATAGATTTGACATGTGTTTAGGCCGATTTGAGGGGCAAAGGCATCGCGAACTAGAGAATTAGCCGGTTCGAGGTGAGTAATGATTGTAAATTATATTCTGAGGGTTTGAAACCCCAAATTTGCATATCGTAATGCTATATTAAGGTGAGGACCACGCCTGATGACAAGTGTGGGGTCGTGCACTAGTGGGGACTATGACTTAGCCGGTTTGGATTGATTTTTTTCTGTGTATTTGACAGAAATCCACTTGTTGTCATCATTATTTAGGAGGAATGCCATATTTGGGCTTCGTGCCATCTATTTGAACCCTTCGGGGATTGCTGTTGATATTTTCTCACTGTTTTAACTTTATACTTGAACGCAATTATGTTATTTTCATTGTTTTGAAAAACTCAGCTATGTCCACTCAGTTTTAGTACTCAAATGATATTTAAATGATGTTTTCAGCTGAGAAAATATTGTTTTACTGTTGCTCGAGAGGTTTAAGTGATTTTTGACTGAGTAAAGCCGAGGGCCTGTGTTGTGAGGATATATTTTGGGTCGGGTTGCTCACCGCAGTGGTGATACACTGATTTTTGATTATTAGTTTGACGGTCTGAGATTGTATACCATGAGGTGGCTTGATATTGATATGAGGTCGAGGACCTATTTATGATGCCACCAGATGGCGTGGTATTGCGCTTGGGCAGTAAGGGTCCCCTCCAGGAGTTTGCACACCCACAGTGAGCGCAGGTACCCAATGTGATGTGAGATATAGCTTGAAGGGCTGGAATTGTTTTATTCTATTGCCTGAGGGGCTGATATTATTCCATGTGATTGCCCGAGGGGCTGGTACCATTCTAAGATATTGCCCGAGGGACGGATTTGTTGACATTGTTCCCGAGGGGCCAACCTTATGTGTTTATCTTTCACGTTTACCTGTCATTTACCTCTTTAATTTGTATTTGTGCCTGAGGGGCGGATCTCTGTGCTTATCTGCATTAGTTATTCTGCATTCATTTGTGTAACTGTTGAAAAAGGCATTTTCAAAGAAGATTAAACTGAGCTAAGATGATTTAAAGGGATTTTACAGCTTCATAATTGCTTTCTTATTGGTTTTTGAAATGCTTCTATACATCATGTTGATGCACCTTTTGTGATTTCTTATCACTCAAACTTTATATATAATTATTACTCACTGAGTTGGCAGTACTCATTTTACTCCCTGCACCTTATGTGCAAATTTAGGTATTTTTCTAAGCTTGGTGGCAGTTGTCATTGGAGTTAGCAAGGTAGCTGCCTGGGAATCGCGGCTCTGCTTTCTCCCATTCTATTCCCCCTTATGTATTATTGTAATTTTTCCGACCATTATGGTCTTGATGTGACTAGAAAATTGTAGTAAATGCTCATGACTAGTGACACCCCGGTATCAGGCTGTGTTGGGTTGTTATTCTGCATATTTTTGTTGTTGACTGCTTAACGGTTGGATTATTCATCCTTATCAATGACTTATTGATTTATTAAGCAGTTAGAACTGAATTGGGTAAGTGTCGGCTAGCCTTGTCTTCGTGAGAGGGGCCATCACGACCGGGTCTGTGTTTAGGGTCGTGACAAGTTGGTATCAGAGCCAGGTTATATAGGTCTCACGTTTCATGAGCAGGTTTAGTAAAGTCTCGTGGATCAGTATAGAGACATCTCTATTTATCCTTGAGAGGTTGTAGAACCATTCGAAAAAAGTTCACTTTCTTGAACTCTTGTCATACTTATTTGATTCGGCTTGAAATATAACTCTTTGAATTCCTTACACGCGTTCGTATGTGCGCATGAGCGCTCAGTATCAGATGTGCATCTATATCTTGTGATTCACCAATCAAGGGGCAAGATATGATCTCTGTGTGTAGATGTTGGGCCAGTCTGGAGGACTTAAGGCTGGGTTTTTGTCTACCGCTTGAACACCGAGGTGTTGATTCTGTGAGAAAGTGTTTTTGAATTTATATGTTCGATATTTTTCCCTATTTGTGGAAGTGACGGCCGGATGACTATGTAATGAGAAAGTTAGTGCTGCGAGATTTATTCGTAAGACTTAGAAGCGACGGGAAGGGTATACTGAAGGATAAAAGAACTATTCGGTGCTTGATATCCATTTTTGATTCGAGGTATAGCCATGAGCTATGGGCGTGTGAAGAATCTTTTCATGTTTCCTAGTTGGGAGTGATGCAAATTTCATGTTACGGTATGAGTTCAGACTCAGGAAGAATAAATGACTGCTTAGTGGTTATGATGGTGAAAGGTATACATAAATGTTAGTTTTAGGCGAAGCAGGTAGGTTATCTCCTGCAAAGTGTTCTGGAGTTGTGTGATCTTTATGTTGTCTTTTAGAAGATCCCATTTACAAGTGAAATATATGTGTGAATTTAATTGGGCCGCTTAAGAGAATGGGTTTGATTGTTACGAGAATAAATGCGAGAGTTGTAGAAGATATGAAGTATTAGAGGGTCTGTGTTCCACGAGCTTATGAATGATTGAGTAAATATCACTATGGTATTATGACAACAACAAGGTATATGAGTTATGAATTATGGTGTGTATTTTTTATCTAGAGCTTCGAGCCAAGTTGCTATTGATTAGCTGATTACATGATTATGTGCTATGTTGGTTCCAGTTTGAGGCGTGTAGGTGAATTAGTTATGGACGACGGAGATTAACACCAAGGATGGCTCGAGTAAAGGAAAATTCTTAACAAAGGTTATAGGATGCTTTTTAGGTGTGTTAGAATCACGGAATGTCTTGAGTCGTGGTTTGTAAAGGATGCTCGATGCATAGAGTGGGAAGCTGCTTGGTTGTAATGGAATGATGTTACATTTTGCGGTGTCAAAGTGCTTATAAGGCACGGGTTGTTCGGTTCGTTTGATCAGGCAAATTGTAGTTTGAATACAGTAAATGACTCTCGAGAATGGTTCCAATGTGTTTAAGGCTCTACATGTAATAATTGGGTATTTTAAAGTTGTATATATGGCTAGAAACTGAGTTTTCATTGGAAGATGTCAAGACTCGTGGTATCTTCTATATTAATTATGGGATTCTATGTACCAGTATTAGGAAAGTAATGCCTTCATATTCGCAGGAAATCTTTTTAGGGTAGGTATCCTGAATGTGGTGCTTTTGGGAACATTTAAAAGAGAATTCAGAGTGTTGTGAACCTTAGATTGTGTGGTATTATGCTCGGGCCTTATGTGGTGAGTCTAGGTTGAGGAATTACAATGTTATAGCAAGGAGGAGTATCGATTCTAAGGTAAATCAGATTGATGGGATAGCTTGGTAACAGGACAGATCGGTCTGGTAAGGATAAGATTAGCTCCTTGGGTGCTTATGAGGTAATGAGTTTCTACAGGTGTTTTGCGACAATGCTCTTATGTTTTAGTGTCCTGCGTAGGTTGGTTGAGTTAGGAGGATTCACTCCTATTAGGCTTGTTTGGGCAAAGAGGAGTTGGAGAGTTCTTGTTGTTTTCTACCGTGGCTAGAGATGTATATTTTCTGCTGACATGAGAACCAGAGGATGTGTAGTGATTTTCTTCTGAATGGGATCAATGGAAAGTTCTTGGTTGGTTGAGCATAGAGTTAGTTGTGCCTAGGAAGGGATATGAAATTCTCATGTTATTTTAGGATGGACTGGTATATGCAGTATGTGTGGAGGATCGAGATTTGCGTGTGTAAGGTTGTAGTTCAGCTCTGAACGGAAGGTCATAAAATTGTTAGGCAACACGGGCAGTTCCAAATAATTAGAGAAATGTGGTTTAGAGGATTTGGGGAATGATCTTAAGATGATTAAGGAAATAGTGTTGCTAATTGGAATGATTTGATGAGGGTATATATTTCAGAAAAAGGCAATGTAATTAAGTTGATGGTAATTCATTAGTATTGCGACACTTAATTATTGGAACAACTGCTGACATTCAGGTTTGCTTCGTGGTATGGAAGAATCATAAGAGTATCTCTCATGGAAATGATTGGGTATTAAAGGTGTGTTGTATACTTGGACGGTGGAATTGGGATCATATATGGTGATTCGTGTGCTGTACGGAGTTGGAGACTGGAATTCTCATATTCAGGCTATGTTGTGGTTGTGGGTCGTGGGTATCAGCACTGTTTAGTGACTATCGGGTTTTGGAGACCCTAGTAGATCTTTGCTGCTTGGTATGTTAGATTTTGGATATAATATTGGGTATAGACTGGTTGCCTTCGTGTTGTGTTATGTTGGACTATTTTGCTAAGGCGGCATTGTTGGCTATGCCAGGAATGCCATGAATCGAGTGCCGAGGTTCGACGGCTTATGTTCTTTGTAGGGTGGTTTTATATTTCGAAGACCCAGCGAATGGCTGGAAAGGATTGTCTTTCTTATTGGACTTTTGTGATGTATGCTAGTGTAGAGACTTCTACCATTGATTTAGTTCCGATGGTGAGGGATTTTTCATATGTGTTCTTGTGGCCGGCCATGTCGCTAGTCCAGGTCGCTAATTTTGGTATCAATTTGATGTCGGGCATCGTATCGTATTTCATCGGTAGAGTTAAAGAAGTTGAAGGAGCATCATCAGGATTTCCTTGATATGAAGTTCGTTGGTAGGCCAATGTGGATGCGTATTTTAACTTGAGTCGGCTTGGTTGGATCCGAATTGTATTGTTGAGGGATGTGTTGATTCGATTGTTATTGAGCTTATTAGTAATTTGGAGATATCTATGAGTTACCTTTATGTTTTGTGAGGTGTTATGATTTTTTTACTATAGGCACATATGGTGCAGTTCTATTGAGGTTTCATTGCGAAAGTTGAGCGGGAAGAGTAATTGGGCCTTTCTCGGTAGATGGCGTATAGGTTATGTCATTTTAGGTTGTATGGTTTATGTATTTGCTTCACTGTGGTTATGATGATTTGCTTTGGTTCCAGATATCAAATTGTGCGTGGTTGTCGATTTCGAGCATAGTGACTTGAGTTGTTTCATGTGGAGCGGTGTTTGGTTAGGATCGCGCATTTGCAGCGAAGCTATGTGGAGATATGACCTTGCGGGTTAGATTTATGTGTTCTATTTCTATGATGTGAGACGGGTTATCAGCCTTGTGTTGTAGCGGTACTGGTGAGCTTGAGGTACAACTCTTTCATTGAGTCATTTTCATGATTTGAGTATGTTCGGACCATTACTTATTGGTGCGTGTATTGCGCAAGTTGTGGCTTTAGTATGTATTGAGGTGTCATCTCACCAGAGTAGTTGTGTGGATTATATGCGATCATCGGGATCTTTAATGAATACATCGGATTCGATTCATCATGTTGGAAGGATAAATATCGAGGTTCGGTTCAGAAATTTGCTATGGTCCTTGCCAAAGGAGAGGTGGCTTCATGAATGGTTGATCTGAGAAATGGTTATGGATTATTGCGTGTTTCATTTATCATTGGCAGTATATGAAAGGGGTGGAATGAGACTTTAGTTGATAAGAAGTTTTCTATCGGTATTCGGTTGTGATGGTTCATTTGGACTCCGATTTTAGTATTTTTAATACGTATGAACTCGTGGAAAGATAAGGAACCCATTGGTGTAAATATTTCTGAGTTTTGAGAAGTGGGACTAGCGCTCGGGTTTTACTGATTTTTGGTATTTTTTAATTGTTTTCGCTTGGGCCTTGTTCCCTTAGCATATTTGACGTCCTCATTTTTATTTTTGATAGATTCGACGTGCGTTGAGGCCGATTTGAGAGGAAAAGGCATCGCGAACTAAAGAATTAGCCGGTTCGAGGCGAGTAATGATTGTAAATGATGTTATGAGGGTTTGAAACCCCGAATTTGCATATCATAGTGCTATATTAAGGTGAGGCACACGCCTGATGACGAGTGTGGGGTCGTGCACTATTGGGGACTATGACTTAGCCGGTCCGGATTGATGATTTTTTTGTGTATTTGACTGAAATCCACTTGTTGTCATCATTATTTGGTATGAATGCCATATTTGGGCTTCGTGCCATCTATTTGAACCCTACGAGGATTGTTGTTGATATTTCCTCACTATTTTAACTTTATACTTGAACGCAGTTATGCTATTTTAATTGTTTTCAAAAACTCAGCTATGTCCACTCAGTTTTAATACTCAAATGATTTTTAAATGATGTTTTCGGTTGATAAAACATTGTTTTACTGTTGCTCGAGAGGTTTATGTGATTTTTGACTAAGTAAAGCCGAGGGCCTGCGTTGTGAGGATATATTTTGAGTCAGGCTGCTCGCCGTAGTGGTGATACACTGATTTTTTATTATGAGGTCGAGGGCCTGAGATTGTATGCCATGAGGTGGCTTGATATTGATATGAGGCCGAGGACCTATTTATGAGGCCACCAGATGGCGTGGTATTGCGCTTGGGCAGTAAGGGGACCCTCCAGGAGTCTGCACACCCACAGTGAGCGCGGGTACCCATTGTGATGTGATATAGCCCGAGGGGTTGGTATTGTTCTATGTGATTGCCCGAGGGGCTGATATTATTCCATGTGATTGCTCGAGGGGCTGGTACCATTCTGAGATATTGCCCCAGGGGTGGATTTTGTAGACATTGTGCCCGAGGGGCCAACCTTATGTGTTTATCTTTCACGTTTACCTGTCATTTACCTATTTAATTTGTATTTGTACCCGAGGGGCGGATCTCTGTGCTTATCTGCATTAGATATTCTGCATTCACTTGTGTAACTGTTGAAAAAGGCATTTTCAAAGAAGCTTAAACTGAGCTAAGATGTTTTAAAGGGATTTCACAGCTTCATTGCTTTCTTACTGGTTTTTGAACTGCTTCTATACATCATCTTGATGCACTTTTTATGATTTCTTATCACTCAATATTTATATATAATTATTACTCACTAAGTTGGCAGTGTACATTTTACTCCCTGCATCTTATGTGCAATTTCAGGTATTTTTCTGAGCTTGGTGGCAGTTGTCATTGGAGTTAGCAAGGTAGCTACCTGGAAATCGGGGCTCTTCTTTCTCCCTCTTTATTGCTACTTATGTATTATTGCAATTTTTTCAACCATTTTGGTCTTGATGTGACTAGACAATTGTAATAAATGCTCATGACTAGTGGCACCTCGGTATCGGGCTGTGTTGGGTTGTTATTCTACATATTTTTATTGTTGACTGCTTAAAGGTTGGATTATTCATCCTTATAAATGACTTATTGATTTATTAAGCAATTAGAACTGAATTGGGTAAGTATCGGCTGGCCTTGTCTTCACGATAGGGGCCATCACGACCGAGTCTGTGTTTAGGGTCGTGACAAGTTGGTATAAGAGCCAATTTATATAGGTCTCACGATTCATGAGCAGTTTTAGTAGAGTCTCGCGGATCGGTATGGAGATATCTCTATTTATCATTGAGAGACTATAGAACCTTGAGGAAAAACTTCACATTTTTGAACTCTTGTCATGCGTATTTGATTCAGCTTGAAATATAACTCTTTGAATTCCTTCCACGCGTTCGTATGCGCGCATGAGCGCTCAGTATCAGATGTGCATCCATGTCTTGTGATTCCCCAATCAAGGGTCAAGATATGAACTCCGTGTGTTGATGTTGGGCCAGTCTAGAGGACTTAAGGCCGGGTTTTTTCCTACCGCTTGAACACCGAGGTGTTGATTCTTTGAGAAATTGTTTTTGAATTTATATGTTTAGTATTTTTCCCTATTATTGGAAGTGACGGTTGGATGACTATGTAATGAGAAAGTTAGTGCTGCGAGATTTATTCATATGACTTAGAAGCGACGAGAAGGGTATGCTGAAGAATAAAAGAACTATTTGGTGCTTGATTTCCGTTTTAATTCAAGGTATAACCCTGAGCTATGGGCGTGTGAAGAATATTTTCATGTTTCCTAGTTAGGAGTGATGCAAATTTCATGTTATGGTATGAGTTCAGACTCAGGAAGTCTAAATGACTGCTTAATGGTTATGATGTTGAAAGGTATACATAAATGTTAGTTTAAGGCGAAGCAGGTGTTTTATCTCCTGCGAAGTGTTCTAGAGTTGTGTGATCTTTATGTTGTCTGTTAGAAGATCCCATTTACAAGTTAAATATATGTGTGAATTTAATTGGGCCGCTTAAGAGAGTGGGATTAATAGTTACGAGAATAAATGCGAGAGTTGCAGAAGATATGAAGTATCAGAGGGTCTGTGTTCCATGAGCTTATGAATGATTGAGTAAATCTCACTATGGTATTATGACAGCAACAGGGTATATGCGTTATGAGTTATGGTGCGTGTTTTTGATCTGGGGCTTCGAGCCAAGTTGGTATTGATTAGCTGATTAAACGATTATGTGCTATGTTGGTTCCCGTTTGAGGTGTGCAGGTGAATCAGTTATGGACGGCGTAGATTGAGACCGAGGATGGCTCGAATAAAGGAAAAATCTTAACAAAGGTTATATGATGCTTCGTAGGTTTGTAAGAATCACAGAATGTCTTGAGTCGTGGTTGGTAAAGGATGCTCGATGCATAGAGTGGGAAGTTGCTTGGTTGTAATGGAATGATATTACATTCCGTGGTGTCAAAGTGCATATGAGGCATGGGTTGTTTGGGTCGTTTGATCAGGCTAATTGCAGTTTGAATACATGAAATGACTCTCGAGAATGGTTCCAATGTGTTTAAGCCTCTATATGTAACAATTGGGTATTTTAAAGTTGTATATATGGTTAGAAACTGAGTTTTAATTGGAAGATGTCAAGACTCGTGGTATCTTCTATAGTAATTATGGGATTCTATGTACCAGTATTAGGAAAGTAATGCATTCAGATTCGCAGGAAATCTTTTCAGAGTAGGTATCCAAAATGTGGTCCTTTTGGGAACATTTAAAAGAGAATTCATAGGGTTGTGAACCTTAGATTGTGTGGTATTATGCTTGGGCCTTGTATGGTGAGTCTGGGTTAAGGAATTACAATGTTATAGCAATGAGGAGTATCGATTCGAAGGTAAATCAGAAGGGAGCTCGGATTGATAGGATAGCTTGGTAGCAGGACAAATCGGTCTGGTAAGGATATCATTAGCTCCTTGGGTGCTTACGAGGTAATGAGTTTCTACAGGTGTTTCGCAGCAATGCTCCTAGGTTTTAGTGGCCTGCGTAGGTTGGTTGAGTTAGCAGGATTCACTCCTATTAGGCTTGTTTGGGAAACGAGGAGTTGGAGAGTTCTTGTTATTTTCTACCGTGACTAGAGATGTATATTTTCTGCTGACATGAGAAGCAGGGGATGTGTAGTGATTTTCTTCTGAATGGGATCAATGGAAAGTTCTTGGTTGGTTTAGCACATATTTACTTGTGGCTCAGAAGGGATATGAAATTCTCATATTATTTTAGGATGGATTGGTATATGCAGTATGTGTGGAGGATCGAGATTTGCGTGTGTAAGGTTGCGGTTCAGTTTTGAACTGAAGGTCATAAAATTCTCATGCAGCACGGGCAGTTCCAGATAATTAGAGAAATGGGCTTCAGAGGATTTCGGGAATGATCTTCAGATGATTAAGGAAATGGTGTTGCTAATTGGAATGATTTGACGAGGGTATATGTTTCAGAAAAATGCAATGTAATTAATTTGATGGTAATTCATTAGTATTGCAGCACTTTCTTATTTGAACGACTGCTGACATTCAAGTTTGCTTAGTGGTACGGAATAATCATAAGAGTATCTTTCGTGGGAATGTTTGGGTATTAGAGGTGTGTTGTATCAGGTTGTGGGTTGTGGGTATCATCACTGTTTAGTGACTATCGGGTTTTGGAGGCCGTAGTGGATCTTTGGTGCTTGGTATGTTAGATTTTTGATATAATATTGGGTATAGACTGGTTGTCTTCGTGTTGTGTTATGCTGGACTATTGTGCTAAGGCGACATTGTTGGCTATGCCAGGAATGCCACGAATCGAGTGGCGAGGTTCGACGGCTTATGTTCTTAGTAGGGTGGTTTTATATTTCGAAGACCCAGCGAATGGTTGGGAAGGATTGTCTTTCTTATTCGGCTTTTGTAATGTATGCCAGTGTAGAGACTTCTACCATTGATTCAGTTCCAATGGTGAGGGATTTTTAAGATGTGTTCTTGTGGCTACGCATGTCGCTGGTCTAGGTCGCTAATTTTGGTATTGATTTGTTGTCGGGCATCGTGTCGTATGGAATCAGCAGAGTTAAAAGAGTTGAAGGAGCATCTTTAGGATTTCCTTGATAAGAAGTTCGTTGGTAGGCCAATGTGGATGCGTATTTTAACTTGAGTCGGCTAGGTTGGCTCTGAATTGTATTGTTGAGGGATGTGTTGATTTGATTGTTATTGAGCTTATTAATATTCTGGAGAGATCTATGAGTTACCTTTATGTGTTGTGTCACTCCAAAACGCATACGCAACTATACATGGTCGTACAAGTAATAAGATGATAAGTCGAGTGTCGAACCCACAACATGCCAATATTGTTATTCCGTCAAGCTATATTCGAGTTCAAGATGCTTAATTATACTAATTATAATTCTAAGTAATAACTAAATTATCAAGTAACGAGTTGGTTGTCGTGTATTCAATAGAGATAAATATTCCAGGGTTGTGATCGAAACACCAATCATATTGTGTTCTAATTGACTCTTCCCTTTATATAATTCACTCATGGTTGCTAATTAATCGATAAATGCTCTCATAGCCTTCTCCTGAAGTACTACTTGCCTATTCCCAATAGAATAACGCATATATTCTTATGAAATCAATCTATTGAGAACGCTTTAAGATCATGATATTCAATTAAGCATGGTGCCTAGATATATTCCTATCCTAACCACAAATCCGCTTCCCCTAAGGGTTAAGATCATGCTCTCTTCAATTCTTCTCAAATCTAAACATGACTTTCCCAAGCATAGCATAGATAGTTAATAGAACTCAACTGATGGCCAGACAATTAAGCAATTAGACTCAGAATTGAAGAAACAACCATAAATGAGCAAATTATAATCAAGATCTAGTCAATATCAAACAACAATAATCATGGCTAAATCACAACCCCAGAACAGTGGGTTTTAGCCACACATGTTAGTGTAGATCACAAATAGATTCAATTCCATCACAAAATCAAGAAAACAAAGAGAAGAAAAAGAACTTGATGATCCAAAACACTTGTTCCTTCTTGCTTTCTCTATTTCTATCTCTAAACTTTGCAATTCTCCATCTCCAGATCTTGGGCGAGCTTAACTTTATTTAAGCTCAGTGGGTTCTCTCCGAAATTCCATTTTTACCCCTAATTACGTTTTCCTGGACTGGACATGCGCGAATTCGCGCGATACTTCGCGCGGTATTCTTTCTCGGCTTTTTAAGCGCGCGAACAAGCGCAGTACTTTGTGTGTCTGGGCCTGAGTTTCTTCCATTTTCTTATCTCGTCCTTGTGTGTGCTCAACTCTGAGTGGTCGTTTTTGCTGATAAATCATTCCAATCACCTTTCTCAAGCATCATATAGACTCCTCTTCCTGCAATGTACACAAATCAGAATTAGAGCCTATTTCTCATCAATTAACTATAATATGTCATTGGAATATAATCAAGCAGAAGCATAAACAATAGCTAAATCACCCAGATTTCGCCTCTTATCAACACCCCACACTTAATTCATTGCTAGTCCTCGAGCAATCAAACTATACTCTATAGAGAATCCTTCACTCAACAATTTCCCCCTAATTCATTACACCTAGAACAATGTACATATATCACACCTAGTAGTGAACAATCCTAGCCTCAAAGCCGACTCTCAAGTGCGATGCAATATTCACACATCCTCAAAGTACTCTACAAAGAAGTCAAGACTTGCTTTTCCATCACGAATCATATGCCCTCACAATCACATTAACAAAACTGAATTCAATCCACACAATCGAGTAGTATACTCACATATATCAAGTAAAAGACTCACTCTCACAATAGAAGTCACATGCATGCAATTGGTACCATAAGCTTGCCCTAAATGTGAATCTCTACTAATGTAGCTAGCTCGACCCAAAATCAATTAGGACTTTTTCATGGTTGTAATGTGGGCGAAGGGACGGGTAGGATACATTTAGGGATAGTGACTAACCCTCCTAAGCACTTTAACACATCACATGACTATATTTTTAGCGCTGATTCTTCAACCCACCTTTCATTCAGAAACAATATCATCACACAATTACTCCCTTCTTCTTTAAGTACTCTATTAATTCATACCCACTAGCTAGAGCAAGACACAATGTTTATTTATTTTTGTCATTCAATTTCTACTAGTGGTGTATTCGTTACAAAACAAGTGCACCCTTCAACCTTTTACTGGTTCCACTCAAAAGCCACCCCACACTTAATTCCTTCTTACTTCATTTAGTGCTCCTCTCACAATTGAAGTGCTTTAAGAGGTGAAGGATCAAAACAATGTCAATTAAGAACAAAAGGGTATAGGCTTGTAACACGGTTTCCAAACAAAAGTCTAAAGTCTCAAAAGGGTTAGCTAGGGACGAATTTTACATATGATTAGCAATTTATCTCAAAAAGGTTAAAGAAAGCCTAAAATTATTTTTCAAACCGAGCATCACCTATTATTTCGCTTCAACTCACATACCAGGCAAGTTCTAGAATCAAGTACAATGCATGGACTACACAACTACTCACCAAACATGGCATCTGACTCATTTAGATCAGCTCATCAAGAAGCTTCATTATAAGCATTCAATTCAGTAGCAAACATACAAATTAAAGCACTTTCAGCGAGATTCAACAATTAAGACTAAGTGTTACACTCTAGGGTCTATTGTGTTCAAGTGTGTCAACACTATGGGTTCTCTTTCAATTTATAGCTCGTAGTCCATTATCCTGATCTACAAATAAAAAGGAAAACAAAAATAAAAACTACTTATGCCCGGTTCAAGATACACCCTTGGAAAAGAACCGCAGCTTAAAGAAAAACCAAGGGGGAGTTGCTAAACTACCTAAAAAAAATCTTTTTGGTGTTTTCGCTAGACTCGATTCCCTCAACAAAATCATCTAAAAAGATCTGTCACCGGGAAGAGCCATTTAACTTTATTGTAAACTAAGGATTCCTATTTTCTACCAAAACTTATTAACTTGAAAAAAAAAACAAAAAAATATAAAAATTAAGCAAGAAATTCATACACATATATACATAGAACGAAGTACCCCACCCCACACCGAAAGATAAAGACATGTCCCCATGGCGTAAAATAAAAAAGAACAGCAAGGTGAAGAGACTTCCCTGGAGCTTCATTCTTGGTCGGAAATGGTTTCGGGGTTCACGTGGCACGCATGCCCCAAATCTCGCAACCAACCCATGAACTTCTTTACCGACTTTACTTGTCGGTCTGCTATCTCATCCACACGAGTGCCCAACTCAGTCAATGATGAGCGTATTCCAGCCACCTCCTGCTCCAATGTTGTGGACCTGGACAATCTGACAGTTCCTGATGTGGATGTTGTTCCTGATGGCGTTGTTGGTGCTGGCTCCTCCATTTGTTCATCAGCGACTTCCGATGATGCGTCAGAACTACGTTGACCCTCTCCTTCTGCCGCTACTGCTAGGGCTGGTCCCGCTGTGTTCTTGCCGGGTCGGATTATGTAATCCCTTTTTACCAGCCCGTCTATAGTAATATTTTCGAGAACTTGCACTTGTCGGCAAAGCATAGTCACCAAGGATGGGAAAAAGAACCCATACTGGCGCTGAGGGCACCTAATAAACATCTCATCATGATTGACCTTGGCCATGTTGAATGGAAGCCTGTTGATGAAACACCAAATTAATGAGTCGCGGGGTCCATTCACCTCCATAGTATTTTTGGAGGGGATGAGGCGACTATTAATCACATAGAGCCAGCACTTCGCCTCTGTAGTTAAAACGGAGGAGTGGAACTTTTCTCCACGGTCCAGCCACTCCACTGGTTTTCCGTGTACGCATATTGATTAAAAGAATCGATCCCACGTGGCTTCTATTTGGGGTTTGGACCACTCATAGAAATCTGTATTATCAGGCAATGGGTCAGGCAATTGATACGCAGTGCGTATAGACTCGATGAAAGCATCCACCTCCTTGCGCCACACCATGACCACATGGTTGACATGCTCTGGTAGATTCACATAGAATTCACGAATAACCATTACATTCGCCTCCCCTGGCTCGTCAATGAAAGCTTGCAAACCTCGCTCCATCAACTCATTGTACACGTGGGGACATCGTTCTTTGACCTTTTTGATGTCAATGCCCCTCACCGGAATTAAATTCTTCGAAGCCTTTACTGTGAAACGGGTCTCAGCCTCAGGTGAGACAAATTTTTTATTGTCATAGGGACGGGCAGGGGATGCCCTTTGGCGGTTTGAGGATGGACCTGTGGTCTGGCGCTTTCTCGGTGCCATAATACCTGCAAAACGTGAATACATTATCTCAGCCCAACAAAAATAGTGTGACTTAATGCTGTTACTCAGACTTCACATGCAAAATTGGTCACAACTACATAATCACACTCATTGAGTCTTTTCCACAAACACCTTTTGGGCATCAGGGTCTCACAACTTTTTGCTAAATGTCTTGCACAAGGGCTCACCACAAAAGTTCATCCATAACCCAAATCAAGTCCTACCCACCCCACACTTACAACAAACTAACCCAATAACATATTTCACAAAGATTGAACACTACAACACAAAATAACACTACACAAACTAATTGCATATGGTTCAACACACAACAACAAAAACAATTATGAAAATATAACGAGCAAGATAGAAGAAGAAAAGAAAGCAAAAGTAAAACTAGTGCTCTTACCTTGTGAAGGAGAAGGTGGGAGGTGCTAGGGATTTGGGGCAGATAGACGTGAGAGGGTGAATTGGGAGATGACTGCTTGAAATTTGGGGGAAGCGTTTGGTATTTTTCGGGTGTTTGGGTGTTGAAAGAGGAAATGAGGGTTTTATTATGGGTTGGGAATGGACAAGGTGGGTTAAGGTAATTTGTTAATGAGCAAACAACATAACGAAATTTTTAAACAAAGAAAAAGAATGAAAAAAATTAAGTCTAATAAAAAGTGCTGGAACTCGGACGGGGGGTCGCGAAGTCGCGCAGTACTTCACGCGGTCCAGGCAGAATACGTTACCAAAGTGTGTGAACTATGGCGCGAACTTTGGACTTCGCGCGACTCTTTGCGCGCCCCTTTTTCGTTCCAGGCAGAATATTTTGCCCAGGTTCGCGAACTTGTGCGCGAAGTGGGCGCGAAGTCGCACGCCTGAGCGATTATTTTTTTATTTTGTTCACCTGTTTTTGCTCCTGGTTGACGATCCTTTCGCCCGTCCTTCGTTGCCTGCATTTGTTAGAAAGTTAAAACTCAAAATCAACACTACTACTATCGTTGGGTTGTCTGCCAACCAGCGTCTTATTTAACGTCGTTGCACGACACAGAGTATCGCTTACTCATCTGCTACTACAACCTTGGTATTTTCACGATGAATCATTCCTCCCCAATAATGCTTGACTCTATGACCATTCACCAAAAATTTCCTTTTGCCATTTAAGGCTTGCAGCTCGATTGCACCATAAGTAGTAACTCTCACCATCTCAAACGGGTCTGACCATCTCGACTTTAGCTTCCCAGGGAAGAGCTTGATTCTAGAATTGAATAGCAATACCTGTTGTCCTAGCTCAAAGTGACGTGGCTTGATATGCTTGTCATGCCATCTTGTTGTCTTTTCTTTATAAAGTTTAGCATTTTCATAAGAGTGCAACCTGAACTCGTCTAATTCATTGAACTGCATAAGTCTTGTCTCACCTGCGGCTTCAAGGTCCATGTTTAGCTTCTTAATGGCCCAGTATGCCTTGTGTTCCAGCTCAATGGGCAAGTGACATGCCTTCCCATACACCAGCTTGTAAGGGGACGCTCAAATTGGCATTTTATAGGCAGTTCTGTATGCCCACATCATCCAACTTTGCAGCCCAAGCCTTCCTATTCACACTCACCGTCTTCTCCAATATTTTCTTGATTTCTCTATTTGACATCTCGGCTTGCCCACTTGTTTGTGGGTGGTATGCTGTTGCAACTCTGTGGCGAACTCCATTTTTAGCTAGAAGGTTATTCAACAATCAATTACAAAAATGAGTCCCTTCATCACTGATTAAGGTACGTGGAGTCCCAAATCTCGAGAATATGTTCTTTTTCACAAATGCAGCTACCACCATGGCATCATTCATCGGCAAAGCAATTGCCTCCACCCATTTTGATACATAGTCAACGGCTAGCAAAATGTACTTGTTTCCTCTGGATGATATAAATGGCCCCATAAAATCTATTCCCCACACATCAAAAAGCTCAACTTCTAGAATGTTATTCAGGGGCATCTCATGTTTCCTTGTGATTGTGCCCGTTCTCTAACACTGGTCGCACTTCTTAAAAAATGAGTGGGCATCTTTGAATAAAGTCGGCCAAAAGAGACCTGATTGTAGCACCTTTGCAATTGTTCTACCTTCTCGTCCATGATGGCCCCCGTAGGAAGATGCGTGGCAATCATACAACACTACCTCTTTTTCAGGAATGCATCTCCTCATCAACTGATCAGCACATTGCTTGAACAAATAGGGCTCATCCCAGTAATAGAAGTTCACATCATGTAAAAACCTCTTTCGAGCTTCAGATTGTATTTTGGGAGGAAGTACCCCACTCACAAGATAATTTACATAGTCTGCGTACCAAGGGGGAGGGTCTTGGGTTATAGCAAAAAGTTGCTCATCAGGAAATACTTCTTTAACCTGGCCACCTTACTCCACGTGGTCGTGGTTTTCCAACCTTGATAGATGGTCAGCTACCTGGTTTTCTGTACCCTTTCGATCCCGTATTTCTACATCAAATCCCTGCAGCAGTAAAACCCAGCGCATCAATCTAGCCTTAGACTCCTTTTTGCTAAATAAATACCTGATAGCTGCATGATCGGTGTGGACGATGACTTTTGTTCCCACCACGTATGCCCGAAATTTCTCAAAGGCCCACACAACAGCTAACAACTCCTTTTTAGTGGTGGTGTAATTCAACTGGGCATCACCAAGAGTCTTACTCGCATAGTAGATGGAATAAAACACATTGTCCTTCCTCTGGCCTAACACTGCCCCGATCGCATGATCACTTGCATCACACATAAGATCAAAAGGTAAAGACCAATCCGGTTCCACAACAATGGCAGCAGTCACTAACTTCTTTTTAAGTTCTTGAAATGAGTTAAGGTAAGCATCATCAAAGTTGAATGTCACATCTTTTTCAAGCAGCCTACACAAAGGAGTAGCAATTTTTGAAAAATCTTTAATAAAGCGTCGATAGAATCCCACGTGTCCCAAGAAACTCCGGACACCCTTTACTGAAATCGGTGGAGGAATTTTTCAACCACCTCCACCTTTGTTTTATCAACTTCAATGTCGCCCCCAGATACTCTGTGACCCAACACTATGCCTTCTTGCTCCATAAAGTGGCACTTTTCCCAATTCAGTACCAGATTTGTTTCTTCACAGCGGGTTAGCACCTTTTTTAGATTATTCAAGCAGTCATCATAGGAAGAACCAACGATTGAAACGTCATCCATAAACACCTCCACGAATTTTTCCACCATGTTAGTGAAAATAGCCATCACACACCTTTGGAAAGTGGCTGGTGCATTACAAAGACCAAATGGCATTCACTTGAAGGCGAAATTGCCGTAAGGACAAGTAAAAGTAGTCTTCTCCTAATCCTCTAGACATATGACAATCTGATTGTATTCTGAATAACCATCAAGGAAACAATAACATTCATGCCCGGCCAACCTGTCTAGCATTTGATCGATGATTGGGAGTGGGAAGTGATCATTGCGAGTTGACTTATTGAGCCTTCTATAATCAATGTAGACTCTCCATCCCGTAACAGTACGAGTGGGGATTAACTCATTCTTCTCGTTATCAACTACCGTTATTTCTCCCTTTTTGGGCACACATTGAACCGGGCTTACCCAATTGCTATCAGAAATGGGAAAAATGATACATGCATCGAGCAACTTGATTACTTCCTTTTTCATTACCTCCTTCATGATAGGATTAAATCTCCTTTGATGCTCTATACTAGGGCGGTGTCCGTCCTCTAAAAAGATTTTATGCATGCAAAACGAGAGACTAATACCCTTGATATCAGCTATAGTCCACCCAATGGCCTTTTTATGCTCTTGGAGGACTCTGAGCAATTTTTATTCTTGAGTGCTGGTCAAGCTGGATGAAATAATTACGGGCAGTGTCTCATAGTTTCCCAAATAAGCATAGCGCGGATGCGCTGGAAGTGGTTTGAGTTCTAGCTTCGGAGCTTCTTCAATAGATGGCCTGGGAGAGGTCAGCGCAACAGGTCTATCCAACCCTTCAAATTTTCTGAACCCATGTACATAATTGCAGGACATATCTAGCATTTGCTCGATTTCTCCCATTCTTTCATCTTCATGGTTTTCTGCATCCCCAATCAATACTCGTTCAACAGGATCTGCGGGGCTTATATATGGTACTAATGAAGTAGCATCACTCTCCACCACCGAGATCATGGATAATTCCTTATAATGGGCTGGTAACTTTAGTGCTCTATAAACATTGAACACCTCCACTTGGTCACCTACTCTCATTGTCATTTTTCCTTTGCAGACATCAATAATGGCTCGGCCTGTGGCTAAGAATGGACGCCCCAAAATAAATGGGACTTCCTAATCAGGCTCGTAATCTAGAATAATGAAATCAGCGGGGAATATGAAAGAGCCTACTTGAACTAGCACATCTTCAATCACTCCCTCAGGATGAGCAAGGGAGCGATCAACTAATTGTAAGATAACTGTCATTGGGAGCGGTTCACCCAACCCTAACTGTCTGAATACAGATAGCGGCATCAAATTGATGCTCGCTCCAAGATCACATAAAGCTCACCCAACAGCATGTTTACCAATGGAGATGTGGATATTGAAACTACCTGGGTCCTTCAATTTATAAGGTAGCTTGCCTTGAATTCTGGAACTGCACTCCTCAGTGAGTGCCACAGTCTCGAACTCGGTTAGCCTCCTTTTATTTGCCATAATTTCCTTGACGTACTTTGCATATTTGGGTACCTCTTGTAAGATGTCAACCAATGTAATATTAATCTGTACTTGCTTCAAGATATTAAGAAACTTTTTATAAGCAGCATTGTCTTTTAACTTCTGCAATTTTTAAGGAAATAGAGGTGGTGGCCTTACAATAAATTATGGGGGATGCTCAGCCATCGCCTCTCCAGTTGGTTTCCCTAGCTCCGAGGATTTCTCTGATATTGATTTTATAGTTGTCGGCCTCTCATTAAAAGTCCCCTGTTTCCTCTTTTTATGAAGAACTTCCTCAAGTTGTCTCTCATTCCTTAACGACACTGCATTAATGCCTGCCTTATGATTTACTTCAGTGTCGCTTGGAAGAGCTCCAGCCGGTCTCGTGTATTGAGCACTGGCTAGCTGTCCCATTTGACGCTCTAAATTTCTCACTGTTGTGATGAGGGATTGTTGTTCAGCCATCTTTTTTTGAAACATTTCTTCAAGATGGCTTGTAGAACTCGTTTGTTGCTCACCTTGCGGTGGTCTGTACTGCTGTTGAGGTGCTTGAGGCCTGTATTGATTCTGAGTGCCCTGGTTTCCACCCCAAGAGAAATTTGGGTGGTTCCTCCAATTAGGATTGTACGTGTTCCCATATTGATTTTCTTGGCCCCTATTTGAATTACACATGAAGCAGACAGACTCTTGGTTTACGGGACATATGTCACTCGTATGTCCCTCTACGCATACTTAACAAAAAGCTTGAAAATGTTGTACCCACTGCTTGTTGATATTCACGTTCATCTGGTTGACTTGATTGGTTAGTGTAGCAATCTGCGCAGATAATGCCGAGACGTCATCTAACTCGAGAACCCCTGCAGACTTTTGCACTGTGTGTCTGCCTATTTCTCCTTGCCAGTCCATATTGCTCTTGGAGAATTTGTTCAGTAATGCGTATATCTCATCAATTCTTTTCTCCAACACTTGACCCCCAGCTGCAGCATCTACCGCGATCTTTGTTTCAGAATGTAATCCTTCTATGAAAGTGTGAGCTAACACTTTATTTGTCTAATTGTGATGAAGACAGTCTCTGAGTAGCCCTTTGAACCTTTCCCATGCCGAGTATAAAGACTCTCCTACTTTTTGTTTGAAGGCAATTATCTCACTTCTAATCTTTGCAGTTTTTCCTGAAGGAAAGAACCTTGCCAGAAATTTTCTTGCCAAATCATTCCATGATGGAATGGAATTTGCTGGTTCTGCCTTTAGCAACTCCTTAGCTTCACCCAACCGAGAAAATGGAAAAAGTGTGAGCCTTACATAATCTAGAGTAACCCCGTTAGTGATATAAGTATCACTAATCTCCAAGAAAGTTCAGAATGTGCTGCTATGGATCCTCGCGTGGAAGACCCATAAATTGCCCGTTTGCATGAAGCAGCTGGATCATGCTCTGTTTCAGCTCAAAGTGCCCAGTGATTCTGGGCTTCACTATACTGGAGGTGACATTATCAATGTTGGGCATCGCCACCTCCTAAATAGCCATGGGTTGCCCCTCTGCCATGTCCCTATCTTGTCTCAACCTCCTGTGGAATATTCTCTCGGGTTCCGGATCAAAGCCTTGAAGTCAGTCCTGGCTTCTGACTCTACGCATTCAATCAAATTTCCTGAGATCCACACAACAATCAAGTAACGTTAGGCTTAACGAAATAAACAATTAAAGCAACAACTAGCAAGTAGCTAATATTAAGTCCCCGACAACGGCGCCAAAAACTTGTCGCTCCAAAACGCACACGCAAGTATACGTGGTCGTATAAGTAATAAGATGATAAGTCGAGTGTCGAACCCACATTGAGTTATATAAACTACTCACTAACATACCAATATTGTTATTCCATCAAGCTATATTCGAGTTCAAGATGTTTAATTATACTAATTATAATTCTAAGTAACAACTAAATTATCATGTAACGACTTGATTGTCGTGTATTCAATAGAGATAAATATTTCAGGGTTGTGATCGATTTACCAATCATGTTGGGTTCTAATTGACTCTTCCCTTCATATAATTCACTTATAGTTGCTAATTAATCGATAAATGCTCTCATAGCTTTCTCCCGAAGTACTACTTGCCTATTCCCAATAGAATAACGCCTATATTCCTATGAAATCAATCTATTAAGAATGCATTAACATCATGATATTTAATTAAGCGTGGTGCCTAGGTATATTCCTATCCTCACCACAAATCTGCTCCTCTAAGGGTTAAGATCATGCTCTCATCAATTCTTCTCTAATCTAAACATGACTTTACCAAGCATAGCATAGGTAGTAAATAGAACTTAGCTGATGGCCAGACAATTAAGTAATTAAATTCATAATTGAAGAAACAACCATATATGAGCAAATTATAATCAAGATCTAGTCAATATCAAACAACAATAATCATGGCTAAATCACAACCCCAGAATAGTGGGTTTTAGCCACACATGTTAGTGTAGATCACAAATAGATTCAATTCTATCATAAAATGAAGAAAACAAAGAGAAGAAAAAGAACTTGATGATCCAAAACACTTGTTGCTTCTTGCTTTCTCTATTTCTCTCTCTAAACTCTGCAATTCTCCATCTCTAGATCTTGGGCGAGCTTAAATTTATTTAAGCTCAGTGGATTCTCTCCGAAATTCTAATTTTACCCCTAATTACATTTTCCCGGACTGGACACGCGGTACTTCGTGCGATATTCTGTCTCGTCTTCTTAAGCGCGATACTTCGCGCTGTACTTCACATGTCTGGGCCAGAGTTTATTCCATTTTCTTATCTCGTCCTTATGTGTGCTCAACTCCGAGGGGTCGTTTTTGCTCATAAATCATTCCAATCCCATTTCTCAAGTATCATATAGACTCATCTTCCTGCAATGTACACAAATCACAATTAGAGCCTATTTCTCATCAATTAACTATAATATGTCATTGCAATATAATCAAGCGGAAGCATAAATAATAGCTAAATCACAAAGATTTCGCCTCTTATCATGTTGCGAGGTGTTATGATTTTTTTATTACAGGAACATATGGTGCGGTTCTATTGAGGTTTCATTGCGAAAGTTGAGCAGGAACAGTAATTGGGCATTTCTCGGTGGATGGCGTATAGGTTATGCCATTTTAGGTTGTATGGTTTATGTATTTGCTTCACTGTGGTTATGATGATTTGCTTTGGTTCCAGACATCAAATTGTGCGTGGTTGTCGATTTCGAGCATAGTGACTTGAGTTGTTTCATGTGGAGCAGTGTTTGGTTAGGATCGCGCATTTGCAGCGAAGCTATGTGGAGATATGACCTTGCGGGTTAGATTCATGTGTTCTATTTCTATGATGTGAGACGGGTTCTCGGCCTTGTGTTGTGGAGGTACTGGTGGGCTTGAGGTACAGCTCTTTCATTGAGTCATTTTTCATGATTTGAGTATGTTCGAACCATTGCTTATTGGTGCATGTATTACGCAAGTTGTGGCTTTAGTATGTACTGAGGTGTCGTCTCACCAGAGTAGTTATGTGGATTAGATGAGATCTTCGGGATCTTTAATGAATACATCGAATTTGATTCAGCATGTTGGAAGGATAAATATCGAGGTTCGGCTCAAAAATTTGCTATGGTCCTTGCCAAAGGAGAAGTGGCTTCATGAATGGTTGATCTGAGAAATGGTTATGGATTATTGCGTGTTTAATTTATCATTGGCAGTATATGAAAGGGGTAGAATGAGACTTTAGTTGATAAGAGGTTTTCTATCGGTATTCGGTTGTGAAGGGTCATTTGGACTCCGATTTTAGTATTTTTGATATCTATGAACTCATAGAGAGATAAGGAACCTATTGGTGTAAATATTTCTGAGTTTCGAGAATTGGGCCTAGGGCTCAGGTTTTGCTAATTTCGGGATATTTGGTATTTTTCGATTGTTTTCGCTTGGACATTGTTCCCTTAGCATATTTTGACATCCTCATTCTGATTTTGGATAGATTCGATGTGCGTAGAAGCCTATTTGAGGAGCAAAGGCATCGCAACCTAGAGATTTATCCGGTTCGAGGTGAGTAATGATTGTAAATGATGTTCTGAGTGTTTGAAACCCTGGATTTGCATATCGTAGTGCTATATTGAGGTGAGGCACACGCTTGATGACGAGCTGGGGTCGTGCACTATTGAGGACTATGACTTGGCATGTACCGATTGATGATTTTTCCATGTATTTGGCCGAAATCTACTTGTTGTCATCATTATTTGGGCTGGATGTCATATTTGGGCTTCGTGCCAATTATTTGAACCCTTTGGGGATTGTTGTTGATATTTCCTCACTGTTTTGACTTTATACTTGAACTCATTCATGTTATTTTCATTGTTTTCAAAAACTCAGCCATGTCCTCTCGGTTTTAATACTCAAATGATATTTAAATGATGTTTTGGGCTGAGAAAACACTGTTGTGAGGATATCTTTTGGGTTATTTGATTTATGACTGAGTAAGACCGAGGGCCTGTGTTGTGAGGATATCTTTTGGGTCGGGTTGCACGCCGCAGTGGTGATACACTGATTTTTTATTATGAGGCCGAGGGCTTTAGATTGTACGACACGAGGTGGCTTGATATTGATATGAGGTCGAGAACCTGTTTATGATGCCACGAGATGGCGTGATATTGCGCTTGGGCCGTAAGGGACCCCTCCAGGAGTCTACACATCCCCAATGAGTGCGGGTACCCATTATGATTTGAGATAGCCTGAGGGGCTGGTATTGTTCTATGTGATTGCCTGAGGAGCTGATATTGTTCCCTGTTATTGCCCGAAGGCCTAGTACCGTTTTGAGATATTGTCCGAGGGGCGGATTTGTTGACATTGTCTTCGAGGGGCCAACCTTATGTGTTTATCTTTCATGTTTAGCTTTCATTTACCTGTTTAATTGTGTATTTGTGCCCGATGGGTGGATACTTGTGCTTATCTGCATTAGTTTTTCTGCATTCACTTGCGTAACTGTTGAAAAAGGCATTGTCAAAGAAGTTTAAACTCAGCTAAGATGTTTTAAAGGGATTTCACATCTTCATTGCATTCTTACTGTGTTTGAACTGCTTCTATACAACCTGTTGATACACTTTTCGTGATTTCTTATCACCCAGTCTTTATTTATGATTATTACTCACTAAGTTACCAGTACTCATTTTACTCCATGCACCTTGTGTGCAGATTCAGGTATTTTTCTGAACTTGGTTGTCACACCTCCTTTTGGCGCTACCGCACCCCGCGAAGGGCGTGGTAGAAGGGAGTTTTTCCAATTAAAGGACAATCGAAACGGGATTTATTATTGAGATTCAGAGTCGCCACTTGAGAGATTTATGGTGTCCCAAGTCACCGGTTGAATCCCGAATCGAGGAAAAGATTGACTCTGTATTACAGTACGCGAACCAGAAATCCGGATAAGAAATTCTGTTAACCCGGGAGACGGTGTTAGGCATTCCCGAATTCCATGGTTCTAGCACGGTCGCTCAACTGTTGCATTCGGCTTAATTATCTGATTTTATAACATGCTTTAACCTATGCGCGAATTTTAACCTTTTACCGCTTTTAATATTATTATTATTATTTTAACAAAGAATTGCAACGTCGTGAAAATGTATTTCGGACCACACCGTACCAGTACGCGTGTGGCCTTTAACACATTTCTACTTCGTCGAGATTTGGATTTGGGTCACATAAATGTGCACCCGAGTTTAAGAAAATAAATTATTAAAGGCGCGCCTAAAGTGACTAGCGTATCGTTATTTTGAGAAGGCCGTAAAATTAGGTAAACGGCATGTCCCGAGATCTAAGCATTTAAAATAATCATCTATTGAGGGCCCCGCGATTTGCGTGTTATTTGACGAGGCTCGTCTCATCTATTATTTAAAACCCCTTTTGTTATTTATTATTTTTAAAGAGAATTGCAACGTCGTGAAAATGCATCTCGAACCACGTCACAATCAATGTACCCGTGATTACCGATACATTTCGACTTCGTTGAGATTTAGATTTGGGTCACATAAATGTGCACCCGTGTTTAAGGAGGGTAACATTATTAAATACGCGCCTAAAGATACTAACGCGTTATTATTTTGGGAAGGCCGTGAAATTCGCTAAACG
>MU693158.1:0-26185 GCA_026770625.1 Nicotiana glauca
ATGATTCATACTCATAATTCCATAATAACTCCATATATGTAAGTCTAAGGTGTAGGTTTACCTCTTGTAGACAAAATCTTGAAAGACAACTTTGGGGTGTTCTTGAGATTTTGAAGAAAACCTATGAAATCCAATCAAAAATCATGTTGTAACTTGTGATTGAGAAGCTGAAGTCACCATGAAAACACACTTAAAATCTCACCTTAGGTGTGAAATTGGATGCCTTGGTCGAGTTGGGGTGTAGAGGGAACCCTAAACTTGAGAAATGACTCAATTTCTCTTATTTTTGGTCCTTAAGGTACTTAAAAACGCTCCAGGCGCGCGAAATTTCTCATAGTTCGCGCATTGTTCGCGCGTCGGAGGCAGAATTCTCAGCAAAATGCGTGAACTTTCGCAAAGTTCGCGCACTATTCGCGCGAGTGCTACCTGACCAGTAAAATGGTCATAACTTCCTGTATACACCTCCAAATGACGAACGGTTTGTTCCGTTAGAAACTAGACTCAAAGGGATTTAATTTGATAGGTTGTGAATCACCCAAATACTTATATAACGGGAGATATGGTCATCCAAAGTGAGGTCTTGTGCACACTCATTTACAACTTTCGTCTATTATGAAATTTTCCAACTTCAAAAGCTCCCGTTAACCATCCAAAATCACCCCGAGGCCCTTGGGACCTCAACCAAAAACACCAACACATCCAAAAACCTTATTCAAACTTGTTCCAATCCTCAAAACACGTCAAACAACTTTAAAACCAATAAAACACATCGGATTCAAGCCTAGTTTCCATCAAAACTTCCGAAATGCGCATTCAATCAAAAAGCAGAATGGTAGCCTTATGCAATGAAGAAAATACAGATAGAGACAGTGTTTAGTCTCGGAAGGTAGAATGGTAGCCTTATGTAATGAAGAAAATACAGATAGAGATAGTGTTTAGTCTCGGAAGGCAGAATAGTAGCCTTATGCAATGCAAAAAATGCAGATGGAGATAGTGTTTAATCTCGAAAGGCAGAATGGTAGCCTTATGCAATGTAGAAAATGCAGATGGAGACAGTGTCTAGTCTCGGTGGGCAGAATGGGAGCCTTATGCAATGCAAAAATATAAATAAAGTGGCAAATGGTAACAGAGTTTCTTAGCTGATAGCAAGTTTCGATGTCGGGATTGCTAGGGATATTGTGATACGGGGATATCACTGGCGTGCTTGGATGGTGAATTAGTAAGTGCAACAATCCTGAGAGTTGTATTAATGAACAATGTTTGCTTTATGGATGTATAGTAAGTCAGATGCTTTCGCATTCCAAATGCCTGCACCAAAGAACAATCGTGAGTTTTGTAGAGGGGAGGTTAGTTCGTATCCTGATGGCCTTACTCGACATGTTCGACTTTGATCTGGTGATACAGTATGTATCATTGGGGTAGCATAGCTGAAAAAAGCGATTTCGATAATAAACATGCATGAGTTTGTAAAAAAATATGACATAAGTATATATTTAAGAAATAGCTTTTAGATGAACCGATGACTGTGACGTGGTTCAGGACATTGCAAACTCTCATGCTATGGAATTTTAAGGGTCCTCCTCAAAAATCTGCCCTAGTTTAATGGGTTGATGCTTCCGATGGTTGCTTGCGATGATTGGCTGCAATTACTTTTGAATTTTGATGGTCCTCCACAAAATTCTACCCTAATTTCTAATTGCGGGGGAAAAATGAAAATTTTATTGAATTGTGACCGAATCCATAAGGCTGCCTATGTATCCCCTCTTAAACCGAAATCAGGTCAGACATAGTTCAAATTACATCATATAGGAAAGCATAAGATTACACATAGTAGCACTTGACTGCATCTGAATTCATTGGTTTTGGCCAAACTTCCCCGTCCATTTCTGCAAGTATAAAGGCTCCTCCTGTCAGAACCCGATGAACCATGTATGGACCTTGCTAGTTGGGGGATAATTTCCCTTTGGCTTCATCTTGATGCGGGAAAATTTTCTTTAACATCGGCTATCCCGGTGTGAACTGTCTCGACTTGACTATTTTGTTGAAGGCTTTGGACATTCTGTTCTAATAAAGTTGACCATGGCAAACTACATTTATTCTCTTTCCATCTATAAGAGCCAACTGCTTGTAACGACTCTTTACCCATTCTGCATTGTTGAGCTTAGCTTCATGTATGATTCTTAAGGAAGGGATTTCTACTTCGGTGGGAATGACGGCTTCTGTACCATAAACCAGCATATAGGGGGTTGCCCCGGTTGATGTGCAGACAGTGGTGCAATACCCCAATAAAGCAAATGATAGCTTTTCGTGCCATTGCTTATGCTTCTCTATCAATTTCCTTAATATCTTGTTGATGTTCTTGTTAGTGGCTTCTGCGGATCCATTCATCTGAAGCTTGTAAGCTGTGGAATTCTTGTTTGATCTTGAAGGTGTCACACATAGCTCTCATTAAGTCACTGTTGAGGTTGGAGCCATTATCAATAATGATTGACTCTGGAATCCCGAACTGACAAATAATGCGGTCGCGGACAAAGTCTGCCATGACTTTCTTAGTCACTGCTCTGTAATATGCTGCCTCGACCCACTTGGTGAAGTAGTCAATTTCCACTAGGATGAATCTGTGTCCGTTGGAAGCGGCGAGCTCGGTCGGTCCAATAACATCCATTTCCCCAAGAAGGCGGCGAAAGGCCATGGTGAGCTTGTTGAATTAAGCTCATTTGGTGACACCTTTATCGTGTCTGCATGTATCTGGCAGTAGTGGCATTTTCGGACATACTGGATGCAATCTGTCTCCATAGTCATCCAAAAGTAACCAGCCCGGAGTATCTTCTTGGCTAAGACAAAGCCGTTCATATGTGGACCACAGGTCCCGGCATGGATTTCTTCTAGCAGCTCGGATGCTTCATTTGCGTCGACACACCTTAGTAGCCCCAAATCAGGAGTCCTCCTATATAGGATTCCTCCACTATGGAAGAAATTATTGGACAGCCTCCGAAGGGTGCGCTTTTGAATAGGATTTGCAAGTTTTAGGTATTCTCCTCTTGTCAAATATTCCCTAATATCGTGAAACCAAGGCTTTCCGTCTGCTTCTTCCTCAACATGGGCATAATAAGCTAGCTGATCGTGGATCTTTACCGAAATGGGATCGATGAATTTTTTCTCTGGATATTGTATCATGGATGACAGGGTAGCCAGTGTATCGACGAGTTCATTCTAGATTCTGGGAACATGTCGGAATTCTGTCTTTGTGAATCTTTTCTTCAACTCCTATTCATGATGCAGATATGGGAGTATCTAAGAGTTCTTGGTTGCCCATTCTTCGCGGACCTTATGTATAAGAAATTCCGAACCTCCGATCACTAGCAATTCTTGAATGTTCATGTCAATAGCCATTTTGAGCCCTAAGATGCAAGGTTCGTACTCGGTTATATTGTTGGTACATGGGAATCTGAGTTTGGCAGATGCCGGGTAGTGCTGACCGATTTCTGACACTAAGACCGCTTCTATGCCAATTCCTTTAAAAGTTGCGTCTCCACCGAAAAACATTCTCCAACCGTCATAGGATTCTACAATGTCTTCTCCTACGAATGATACCTCCTCATTAGGAAAATACGTTTTAAAGGGTTCGTATTCTCTATCTATGGGATTTTCTGCAAGGTGATATGCTAGTGTTTGTCCCTTGATTGCCTTCTGAGTCACGTAGACAATGTCAAATTTACTCAACAGGATTTGCCACTTGGCCAGCTTGCCAATGGGCATGGGCTTCTGAAAGATGTATTTCAAAGGATCCATCCTTGATATGAGATATATAGTATAGGCACAGAAGTAGTGCCTCAGCTTCTAGGCCACCCAAGTTAGAGCACAATAGGTGCACTCCAACAAAGAATACCGGGCCTCGTACAGAGTGAACTTCTTGCTGAGATAGTAAATGGCCTGCTCTTTCTTCCCTGTTTCATCGTGATGCCCCATGATACAACCGAAGGCACCATCTAATACTACGATGTAGAGTAGCAGAGGTCTACCTGGTTCAAGGGGGACCAAAACTTGTGGTGTTGACAACTATTCCTTGATCCTATTGAAAGCTTTCTGACAGTCATCAGTCCATTTGGTGGCGGCATCCTTTTTCAACATCTTGAAGATTAGCTCACAGATAACCGTGGACTGTGCTATGAACCGACTGATGTAGTTGTGTCTCCCCAAGAAACTCATCACATCCTTCTTGTTCTTTGGTGGTGGCAATTCTTGAATGGCTTTGATCTTTGATGGATCCAGTTCTATTCCCTGACGACTCACAATAAACCTAAGAAATTTTCCGGCAGGAACCCCAAATGCACACTTTGCGGGATTCAGCTTTAGGTTGTATTTTTGCAGTCTGTTGAAGAACTTCCACAAATCTTCTATGTGATCAGTTTCCTTCTTGGACTTGATGATAACGTCATATACATACACCTCGATCTCCTTGTGTATCATATCATTAAAAATGGTAGTCATAGCCCTCATGTAGGTGGCCCCTGCATTCTTTAACCCGAACGACATCATTTTGTAGCAGTACATTCCCCACGGCGTGATAAAGGCCATTTTCTCAGCATCTTCTTCATCCATACAGATCTAATGATAACCAGCGAAACAATCCACAAATGATTGCAATTCATGCTTGGCGCAACTGTCGATCAGGATGTAGATGTTTGGTAAGGGGAATTTATCTTTTGGACTGGCTCGGTTGAGATCCCGGTAGCCGACACAAACTCTAAACTTCCCTTCCTTCTTTGGTACTGGCACGATATTGGCTAATCACGTCGGGTATTCCACTACCATGAGGACCTTGGCTTTGACCTGCTTGGTGACTTCTTCCTTGATTTTCAGACTCATATCCGGCTTGAACGTTCTGAGCTTCTGCTTTACTGATGGACACGTCAGATCGGTTGGCAGTTTGTGTGCCACAATAGATGTACTCAAACCAGTCATGTCATCATACAACCAGGAGAATATGTCCTCATATTATCTAAGAAATTTTGTGTACTCTTCCTTTTCTGACGGTAATAAGTGAACGTTGATTCATCTTTCTTTAACATTTTCTGCATCTCCCAGGTTAACAACCCCAGTCTTGTTCAGGTTAGACTTAGGTCTATTTTCAAAATTCTCAACTTTCTTAACAATATCTTCTGGTATGTCATCTTCCTCTGAGTCTATGTCTGTTTTTGCATTGTCTCATTGCATGTCACAGTCATTGGTTCATCAACATAAGTAATAGTAATATTGTATAAGTAAAGCGATAAGAGAAAATAAGAGTAAGATTTATAAAAAAATCGAAATGCTTTGATAAACTCCATAACTGTTTTGAACATTGAAGATCTTATTGAAAAATTAAAAATACAAAAGGAAAGTCAATTTGTAAAAATAAAATATAGTGCATGATTCTTGTTCAACCTTGCTACCCCGAGGCTCGCCGAGATTTGGTGGTCCTAATGGTCCAATTATTGAGGCACGCTCCTCTGGTCACAGCCTGTATAGAAGGGCCTTCCTCCCCCCTCTTCGAAAATGACACAACAATCCATATCATTGTCTTCTAGGAACAAATTCCTCATTGTTGCCAGTGCTTCCTCTTCTTCTAACCCATAGATAACTTCAGCCGGTTGGAAAGTCTGTTCCAAGTATGGTATTGGCTGCTCCAACAGATAGTAAGGAACGCACCATGGTGGCGACCGGTTGGTGAATTCCTCCCAGGTATACTCATATCCCAGACCGACGGTGGTGCTATGTTTCTTTAATTTAATAGGCTTAGCGATTCATTAAAGGTCCTTGCCAAGTCCCTTGCTAGGTTTGTATCCGCTCCGGTTCAATATGCTTTCAATTTTGTTGTCCCACCATTTGTCCTATTCAATGATGTTGACTCGCTCGATGTGGTGATAAGTCTCCCCTCCTATCTTTCTTTTACCTCCTATTGTTGGGATGGTCTGGTGACTGTATATGAGATTGCTACCGTCGCCGTGAATGATCAGCTCTTGGTGATTCCACTCAAACTTTACTGCCTGATGTGGTATTGACACTACGGCCCCAGCGGCGTGAATACATGGTCGTCCCAACAACAAATTGTAAGATGTTGGTACGTCTATCACTTGAAAATCAACATCAAACCAAGTAGGCCCCATTTGCAAACATAGGCTAATTTCCCTAATGGTAGACCTTGGGAACTGTCGAAAGCTTCTACGTGGATGGCCCATCATTGATCTCATGTAGTCCCTTTCCCAATGTTCCGAGTGTTACCAATGGACAAATGTTGAGGCTGGACCCTCCATCAATTAGGATTTTGGTGATAAAATAATCTTCGCATTGTACGGTGATGTGTAATGCCTTGTTGTGACTCAACCTTTCTGGCGGCAGCTCATCTTCATGAAAAATGATCTTGTGACTTTCCAATACCTTCCCTACCATGTTTTCCATCTCTCCTTCAGTGATATTTCTTGGTATATATGCCTCACTCAGTACCCTTAATAAGGCATTCTTGTGTGTATCGGAATTTTGTAGCAAAGAAAGGATAGAAATTTGCGCCGGTGTTTTGTTCAGTTAATCAATGACCGAGTATTCCTTGGCATATATCTTTCTCCAGAGATCATCTGGCCCGGTTTCAGTGATGGTTGGTCGACTAGAGGCCTGGTTTATTGACTCAGCCAAATGTTCCGGGGTATAAACCCTACCGGTTCTCGTCATACCCTGTGACGTAACAGCTTCCCTGAACTTGACCTTCCCTTTTCTTCTTGCCTAGGTTGTGTAGTCCCAATATATGGCATTTGTACGGAATGGTGTTATGGATGACATTGCCACTGGAATTGGTGTGGCTATCTTTACTACGAACGAAGCATGCACCATAGGCGGTAAAACTGCAACTTCAAAGGGTGTAGGTGCGTTTGCTGGTGACATAAATTCGACCTCAATCGGTGGTGGTGTCTTTGCAGAGGATGGTTCTTCAAACTCAAGTAGCATGGACATATTTACCTTGGCGTCCCCAGAGGGCTGAATCTAGACTACAATCGGATTAAGGGTGACTATTGGCTTCTTTGGATCGTCACCTTCTATGATCAAACCAATCGATCCCTTGAGGTCCCAATCGTCCTTTATTTTAATCATGTGAACGCCTCTACCCTAGTGATATGGCAGAGGGTTATTGCAGACATTCGGAGCAATTTTCTTTGCCATAATAATCTTGTTATCTATCAAAGTTTGGATCTTATCTTTCAGACAGTGGCATTCGTCAATGGTGTGTCCTTTCATGCAGGAATGGTATGCATATGACTTGTTTTGATTAACCCACTGAGAAGGGTTCTTAGGAGCAGCAGGGATGGGGGTGACGTAACTAGTAGTTTTGAGTCTTTTATAAAATTGGTTGATAGTTTCAGCAATAGTTGTATATTGTTTTGGGGGCCTTCGGTCAAAGTTTTGTCGGGGTCTAGGGATGTTTTGGCATGGATGAGGGGATTATTAGTGGGATGGTCGAGTGTTGTAGGCTTGATAAGCATGTGCTAGTTAGGAATATTTGAGTGAAGTGGGCTGATATGTGGGAGGTGATTGATAGGGGAGTGATGGAGTTTGATAAGAGGGTGATGGTGCCTGGTAGTTTGGGGTAGGCTGATTTATGATTGTAGGCATTGTGTATGTTTGGTATTTGATGGGAGCTATGGTTCTCTGTGCCACCATTATGGCACCTACGTCCCTTTTATTGGACATACCACCTGATTGTAAGGCCTTATTTGAAGCTTGCAAAACCTCAAAATTTGTGACCATACTGCTTTTGATGCCCTCTTTGATCCTTTCTCCTAGCTTGATAATGTCAAAAAATTTATGGCCCTGGATCATCATCAGCCTCTCATAATATTGTGGGTATTTGGCCCGGATGAAGAATTTGTTCATTTGTTCTTCTTCTAAGGCGGGCCTGACCTTGGCAGCTTTGGACCCCTAACGAGTAGCATACTCGCGAAATGTTTCTATAGCTTTCTTCTTTAGATTCAGAATATATAACACCCCGATGCATTCTCTGTGTTGAACCTAAATCTGTCCATAAAATCGGACGCCATGCCTACCCAGTTTGACCATTTCTTTGGATCTTGGCTAATGTACCAAGACAAGGCATCTCCCTTCAAGCTCCTCATGAAAATCTTCATGCGGATTTTCTCGTCTCTTCCAACTCCAACCAATTTGTCACAATATGTTCTCAAATGGAACCTTGGATCCCCTGTGCCATCAATCATCTCGAACTTAGGAGGTTTGTACCCCTCGGGTAGTTCGACATCGGGATGTATGCAGAGATCTTCGTAGTTCAGCCCTTACTTCCTTCAACGCCTTTTTTTATATTTAATTATCCACCTCCATCGAGTATGGATAAGGTCTTATAAATATGAAAGCATTACAAAAGTAGGATATTACATAGCAACTATTCTATATATGTTTAATAGGAAGGAACAAGCTCCCCATTTACATCAATACTTCAACGCCTTTAATTCTTCTAGACAACCTTTTAAGTTCTTTGGCCAGGTTTTTGATGAGCAAGTCCTTATCATCATACTAGGGTGTGCTTGAGATGGGCTGGGTGGAGTTCTTCATGGTATCCACGTAGATAGGGGTATTATGTTGAGTTTGGCAGTGGTCATTTGTGGAGTTCTGGAGTTCTGGGATGAGCAGTGGGACATTATTTGAGGCATGGCAGGTACTACAATGGTGGTGAGGAGTGGGATGGTTTTGTTTCTTTAGGATATTTTGTGGCGGTGTGGAGTTATGAGCATTTGGGAAATTAACATCTGGAGTGGTGAGCAAAAATGACAGATTTGCCAGATTCCAATCCTGATCAAGTTCTTCTTGAAATTTCAGCAGCTTTTGTTCCAGTTGGGATGCATTTTTCTTGGGAACCAGAGTACCGTGAACATGACCCTGAGTGACCTCTACCCGTTCAGTTGAGTTCTCCTTTCCGACATTGTTCAAATATTCCATTTTCCCTTTGTTCTTGTTTTTGACAAGACTAAGAGGAGGAGTGTGTGGAGGGCCCCTGGATCTTGTGAGATAGGATGATGTTGCCAGAGTGAACGAACTAACCTTTGGGGAGGGGAATAAACAAAAAGTAAAAACTGAAGGTAACAAGTTAGTGAGGATTATAAAAAATGTTACAATATTTAAACACACAGTGCGGGAATGTAAAGCGTGGCCTAATTTGGGGACCTCTTTATGCCCGAGGTAGGCCTAGCAACAAGTTGATTTGGTGACCTTGGAATGCTAAATGCCTCATTTCATTGATAAAAAGTAGACGGATCCCAAATCGACATTAATAACAGGAAATAAAAGTCACTAGTGGCCGTTGGCCTTATTACATTTTATAAAGTAAAAATGAAAAACTCCTACATATTTGGTCCCAAAAGGACCTTCCCCAGATTCAACATTCTTGACTACATCGAACAACTTCCCTAACTCGCGCTGTCCCAGCAGCAGGTAGGCTCTGGCCAGATGTCCACCTTCATTTCCTTCAGCAGTCTGGCCGTTTTCGACTCTCTTGAGAAATTGCTTTTCCAACTCTACTATACCTCTCTCCAAATATCCCAATCGCCTGTTGGCGCTAACAGCCATATCCTTCCACTCTTCAATTAGTTTTTGATTGGCTTCCTGTATCTCACGGTGCTCGCTTTCGCATTCCTAGATCATTTTGCATAGTTGATTGTACTTGACCTGTGCCTCGGCCTTTTCATCTATGATCATGTGACCTCGAATAAACCCAGGTTGACCCAGACTGCTATGATTACGTTCCAACCATCCCGAATAATAAGGAGTACAACCAGCGTGGTATCTATCTGGCTCGATGGTATCCTTTCCCATGATGATCTTGCAGTGCCACATATGCTGAGCTTGGCATTTGTAAGGACTATCGTCGTCCTGGAAGTCGGCCCGGAAGTGACTCATTTTGTTGACCCTGGGTATAACCTACTTCCTACCTGCTTGCCTCATAACCCGGAGAGGCACGTAAGGGTAAGTTCCTCTTAAGTCGATTAGTATCAAGAAAGGTGCGTCTCTGGATCGGACAATCCTCGGTCGGAAACCACTCGAACATCCATTGTACCTGGTCCTCACTCAGATTTTCGAAGAGTTCGACCCATTCTCTAGCATTCTCCGGTTGAGCAAACATATCAGGGATATAATTCATTCGCTTTGGGTGATGGAAATTGATATGATCATCCTATTCCCTTCGTTGAATCCCTTGTCGGTATTCACCCTTTTGTAGATGCTCCACGAGCCACAGCTAAATTAGCAAATTGTAACCTTCGAAGTGACTAGCTCCCCGTTGACACTTCTCCAAGACTCGGTATATTTCTGTGATGATCATGGGCATAATGCTGAATGGTTGCCCTCCAATTCATTCCATTAAGGTTTTAGTTACCGTAGCTAGTCTGGTGTGGATTCTTGTCTTCTTAGTTGGAAACACGATAAATCCCAGGAAGCAAAACATGAACACAAAGACCCTTCGGTGAATATCTCCCAATGATGTGATGGAAAATCCATCAGGATAGGTATGGTAGGATTTGCTATGACCGTACCTTTCATACAAATAATCAAAAGGGATATAGGAGTCTTTCAGACATGTCAGTTCAGGTTTTTTCTTTAAACCCATCATCATGAGGAAACACCTGCTCTTGCGGTTCTCAGGCATCAACAAACCTGGAGTTTCCCATGGTATACCGGCCAATCCCCCAATTTCTTCTAGTAAGGGTGTCATTTCAATATCCCCAAAGCAGAACACGGATCTCTCACAATCCCAGAACAAAGTAGCAGCTTCTATGATCATGTTGTTGGGTTGAATTTCCAGGAGAGAAGGTAGGTTCCCCAAATATTTTCGGACAAGAGTCTGATCACTAGAGTGAAGATCCTTCCACAAGCTTAGCAATTTTGGGTTGATGTTGGTTACCTTGACGAATCCGGGGACTTCGTGCCTCATATTTCTGCAAGATAAAGGGTTAGTCCTTTACCCCCACCGGACTCGACTATTAAATATCAATAATTGGCATAAAAGCATTTAGTTCTCCAAATAAATGTACAAAAGCTGATAGTGGTTTTAATGAAACCTAGTGGACTTTGGACAAAGCTGTCTTAAAAAGTCATTATGCGGACAACATAACTGACTCGGCTAGGTTTGACCATGATGCATGCACAATTTAAACAGAGTTGGGTTTCTATGGGGTTTTAGACTAGTACCCTTGAGCGGACAACTCAAGCAGGAAAGGCACGGAACCATCGACTACACCGTTGATCGACTGGTTTTACCGCAAATATGCCTTTTTCGGATTTAGGGGGTGATAATATCGGAAGAGCGCAACCACTCATTATAAGTGTTGCTATAGGATTTTGTTTGGCACGAGTGGAATATGATGTTGAGCATGATTATGCAACAGTTAAAGGCATGTAGTCATGTATTTGCATGTTAAGAAAGCAGTAAATACAACAGTTTCATAATGTAAAATAGTAGTAAAGGAAAGTAGTAAAGAAAAGAAAAAGGAGACAAGTCAGTTTTGCAATCGATAAGAAAATTGAATGCTTAAAGGAAATAAACAAATAAATGTGCGTAAAGAAGAATAAATTCACAATAATAGTCTAAAATGGTAAAAATCTAAATATCCCCAGCAGAGTCTCCATGCTGTCGCACCCCCTTTTTCTCGCGAAATCAGGCTTATGACATTTGGGAGGACAACTCATTCCTTTTGGGAATTGGGTTTTATTTGCAGAGTTGCCGCCTAATGATTAGGGTGCATTAGGACACCACGGAGATTTGATTTGAGTAACCAGATATTGGGCAAGGGCTTGAAATTATTCTAAGGGGAATGTGTTAGGCACCCCTTAGAATCCACTAGTGTGTTCCCGGCCAGACCATTGTTATGAATTTAGGTGCAAATAACATGTAAGAAAATAAAACTTCAAATAAGAGGGGATTTTAATATAACGGTTTACAAATAAACAAAGTTGGAAAGAACTTAAAAGAAAGCTGATTTTCTTAGAAGAAAGAGTTTGAAATTTTAGAAGAAACAAATAAATAAAAGGAAAGGGGGTCCTAGGTTTATTAACAATATGGATCACCCCACACAATGACCGGTAATCACTCCTGAATGAGGGGCTACACATGACATTATTGCATGGTCTTCATATACATATCTACCCTTCCCTCCCCGTTAAGGTATTAAAGCGCGGAATGGTCTTGTTTACTTATTGCACGCTATTACCCGTCCCAATCCAATTAGTCCCGGGGGCATTTAGGACTATTAATCCTAAAGAAGAGGGATATTAGGCTTATTTGTAGTTTCAAAGGCAAAAATTTTATGGCGACATACAAAAACATGTATAACAAGTTGGGGAAAGTACATAAAAAGCAGAGGCTCAGATATACCCTTTTAAAGAAAGAAGCACATAATTAGCATGCCTTACACATACTAGTTACGGTCTGATTAAATACTAAACATGAAAGAGCTTAAAGGTTAAGGCAGACTGATTTATTACATAATTCATATAGGAAGCTCGATTCATGCTTGCTTGCTGGTTGTAGTTATTAACAGAAACTGATTTAGTTTATAACTTTACCCTAAGGCTTGCCTACGTGTTGGACAAGGATCCTATAGGCATGGTATCTATTGAATTCAGAAAGCAATGAAATAACAAGGTCTAAAATAAACCGAATACATACTGGTTAAAAAGGGTAGCCAGATTATTAAAAGAAAGGCAGGTTTTAATGACGGTTATAAGTTCTGCAACTAAAAGTACCCATTATTATTGATTTTAGCTCTATACGCGAATGAAGCAATTCAGATTTAATTAGGAGTTCCTATAGGCACAGTTTCTAGGTGTTGTTGATTTTAAGCCTTTGCAGACATGGTATAAAAATGGAGAAGACTCGTTTTAAACCTATGAACATGATATCCAGGTGCTGAATTTATTTAAGACCTGTGAACATGATATCTAGGTGCAGAAATGTTTACGACCTATGAACATGATATCTAGGTGCAGAAATATGTTTAAGACCTATGAACATGATATCTAGGTGCAATTGAATGTGCAGATTTGGACAATCCTGTAGGCATGATTTCTATATGAATATAGTAGTCCTATGATCATGATTTCTATATAAAAATGGCTATACAGGTTTCAGAAGGACCTATAAGCATGATTTCTATATGCATTTGCGTATGCAGATTTCCAAATACTTACAGACATGACTCCTAGATGCACGCAAATTTTAAAATACCTATAGGCATGATTTCTAGATGCATGCAGATTTTAAAATTCCTCTAGACATGGTATCTAACCCTTTTTGCATACATAGTTACCCGCCCCTTTTTTACTAACCTTTCCCAAGAGTTTATTACAAATTATTACAGCCCAGAATAAAGTAAAAATACATCAGTAAAAATATATATATATAAGTACAACCAATGAGAGTCTGATTCAGACTTCATATCTGAAATATGAGGTAAACCAACTCCAAGAGATCATGATCCAAGGCCTTTCTCCCATTTAAGTGTGTCAAAGTTCCGTAAGAGCCTCAATGGGACTACGGGCAATGTTCACACCCAAATGTACTGTTAGAACAGGGACAAGTATAGTGTGGAAGGGCCAGCCCTCAAGTGTCCAAATTAAGAGGGAACTCAAAGGGTCCCAAAGCAAGGCTGACAAAAGGGGGGCAGAACTTAAAGACTAAGAAATTGTGCAAGTGCAGAACAGAATGCTCAGAGGGGAAAATGACAGGGAAACAGCTACAAATAAGCACACATAAGGGGTTCTGGGGAATATGGAGATTGTAAAGAGCCTATTCCTTAGGCAAGGGCAGAATTTAGGAATGCCCAGCAATGGAGCGTGCTATTACACCTATAAGCCTGCTAGAACACATACTATTGTAGACTAGGATCCCAAGGGATCAAGTTTGATTCATTGACATTAACTTGTGATATTGCCATGCCTCAAACCATAGCTTAAACACATAAGGGGTAGAGGTTTTGGATTCATAGTAGAACAGGTAGAAAGAAATCAGTATGCCAGAGTAAGTGTTGAACTATACAGAAGCAGTAAGAAGACAGGGATACAAAAGCAGTAAATAAACACATTGTTGTGGTGCTAAAAACCTTAAATTAGGACATACCAGTTTCAAAGAAGAAAATAGAGAGAAAGCAAACAATAGGTATTGTAAACAGGCCACGGTATGAGTAACAAGAGAATATTCTTTTGAGTATGAGTATAAGTTCAGAAAGACTACGAGTGATAGATGTCCTTGTGTTAATGAAAGGGTCCTGTATTTATAGTATGAAAAACAGGCAGAAATAAGGTAAGATAAATAATTATGGAACTGGGTATCAATTAAAACTATCAGTATAAGACTTCCTTTAATTAAGGAATTCAGACTTAAATGGTTATGAGCAAAAAAAATTATTTAAGGAAAGAGATCAATTAAAGTAAGAGTTTTGAAATACACGGTCAAAAATAAATAAGGTAAGAATTAGTACACAGTAAATCAAGGAGTAAGAGGTTTTTAATTATTAGTCCATGAAAAAACCATGTTAGAAAAGCTAAGGAAAGTTTTTGACTCAAACCAAGTAAATGGGAAATCCGCAAACAAGGAAAGAAAAATCAATCAGGCTTACATGAAGGAAGCCTGAAATTAACCAAAAATTGAAAGCCATTTTAAAGGGAAGTTCAGCACATATAAAGAGAACACAAATATGCTAGGCTAAAAAGAAAACTTCATGCAATTGCAAAATCAGTGAGTAGTACACTATAGGAACATTTTAGTCACGTCGGTCAGTATCAATAACTCAGCAATGTAGAAGAGAGAGAGTATCAAATGGCATAAAAACGGTCCAGTTGAAGGACCTTAGAAAATTTTAGTACGGAATCAGAACCATGTAAAGAAACAAAGGTCCGAAAAAAGTTTTTTAAGCCTAATCAAGTAGTAGATTACAGAAACTCAAAATAGGTTCAAATAGGTTAGGGTTTTTGAAATCGAACAAGTTCAGAAATAAAGATCAAACAAGTCACATAGCCAATGGTCTCAAAACTCAAATGAATCCCCAAATTTAGGGTTCTTGCCATCAATCGAGTGCAGAGATGCAAGAACAAGTAATCAAAGAGAAAGATACTAACAAAACAAGTTCAGAGGTCTCAGAAAGGAACTGAGACCTTTAACATGCTCTTTCAGTAGCAGAAATGCATGAGAAGCATAGTACAAGAACAATATGCGAAACACAGTAGAAGAACTGGTAAGAACACAATAGATGAAACATATGAAGAAACACAGTAGAAGAAACTGATAAGAACATAGTAGGAGAAACATATAAAGAAACATAGTAGAAGAAATTGATAAGAACATGGAAGGAGAAACATATATAGAAACATAGTAGAAGAAATACAGTAGAAGTAACACTCAAAAGAAAAAGAAAATCAGAGAAACATCTAAATAACTCAAAACCCAAAATCAGAATAAAGGTTTAGAAAGCATAGTTTTTTTTTTTGAAAGAAATCTCAAGAAACCATTTAAAAGTTTAGGGAAAACACGAGTTTAAAACAAATCTAAAGAAATCAGAAGAACCTCAAAAGCTAGGGTTTCAGAGGAACCCAGATGGTGAGAAAGGCTTGGATAGTCATTGATCTAAGCAGGAGGAGTCGAGGTCAGGCTCGAACAGTTGTGGCTTGCCGGAGCAAGGCCAGAGATAGCCATAGAACTTGAATCAAACAAGGTCTGGGCCAAGCTTCTTCGTGGTCAGGCCTCGAAAGTTAGTAACCAAGCGCGTAGGAGCCATAGAAGTCTAGTAGGTGGTGAGACCACCATGGATTCAGGAAATGAGGTGGCCGGAGAAGGCGAGTAAAGCTCATCTGAGTGGAAAGGGAAGCGGGAAGGTTCTAGAGAGAACCATAGATAGAGAGATAGAGATGAGAGTCGGTTGAGTGATGAATGAAAGGGGTTTGGGGGGGTCGTTTGGTTTAATTTGGAGAGAAGAAATCTAGACCGTTGATCAAAATTGATCAACGACCAAGATTTAATCAGATTGGGTTAGGTAAATTGATCAATGACCAAGATTTAATCAGATTGGGTCAGGTAGATTTAGGAATTGGGCTTGGGTCAATCTAGTCAAAGGTGCTGCAATGGATGAAAAGCCCTCCACAAACTGGTGTAATAACATGCTAACGCTAGGAAGCTCCTGATCTCAGTCGCCAAAGTGGGTTGAGGCCAACTCTGAACTGCCTCAATCTTCTTGGGTCCACCTTGATACCCTTGCCTGATACAATACGCTCAAATAATGCCATATATTCTAACCAAAACTCGCTCATGGAGAACTTAGCATATAGTTTCTGTCCCCACAAAGTCTGAAGCACCAATCTCAAATGTTCCTCGTGCTCCTCCATGCTACGCGAGTAGATCAAAGTGTCATCAATGAAGACAATGAAAAATGAATCATTATAAGCCCTTAACATTATGTTCATCAAATCCATAAATTCCCCTGGGACGTTAGTCAAGTCAAAGGACATTGCTAGAAACTCATAATGTCCATATCTAGTACGAAAAGCAGTCTTTGGAACATCCGAGTCCCGAATCTTCAATTGATGGTACCTTGATCTCAAGCAATCTTAGAGAACACTCTAGCACCCTATATCTTGCCAAAAAAATCATCAATACGCGGCAACTGGTACTTGTTATTAATGGTAACCTTGTTCAAATAGTGGTAATCAATGCACATCCGCATAGTCCCATCTTTCGTCTTCACAAATAACACTGGTGCTCCTCAAGGGGACACATTTGGGCTGACGAACCCCTTTGCTAGAAACTCCTCAAGCTTCTCCTTTAAATCTTTCAGAGCCATACAGTACGGTGGGATAGATATTGGCTGGGTACTTGGAGCCAAGTCAATACAGAAGTCAATGTCACGATCTGGTGGTATGCCTGGAAGGTCAGAAGTAAACACATCAGCGAACACCCGGACTACTGGCACTTAATCGATTATCGGAGTCTCTATGGTAGTATCCCAGACGTAAGCTAGATAAGCCAAACAACCCTTCTCGATCATATGTTGGGCCTTCAGAAAAGAGATGACCCGACTTGATGTACTAACAGATGAACCCTTCCCCTTCACTCTCGGCAACTTTGGCATCGCTAAAGTAACAGTCTTAGCATAGAAATCAAGGATGACGTGATATGGGGATAGCCAGTCCATGCCCAGGATTACCGCAAAGTTGGTCATATCATGAAGTAGAAGGTCTGCTCTAGTCTCGTAGCTATAAAATGTAACCATACAGGACCGATAGATCCGATCCACCACAACCGCATCGCCCATAGGTGCGGACACATAAATAGGAGAGCCCAAGGGCTCATAAGGAATACATAGGAATTGAACAAACAAAGATGACAAAATGAATAGGTAGACCCTAGATCAAATAATAATGAAGCATCCCTACCGCGGACATAAATAATAGTTGTGATCACGGCATCTGAGGCCACTATATCTAGTCTAGTCGGAAAGGCATAGAAACTAGTTGGAGCGTCGGCTGGCTGGGCTCCACCTGACTGAACAGTAGATGGCTGAACTCTCCCTACCTGGTATCCACCTCTAAAACGACCCCTACCAGCCTGTTCTCCGCCTCTGGGTGGTCGGACAATTGCTACTGGAATTATGGGCTGCTATCCCTATTGTACTGCCTTGCCTCGAAGCCTGAGGTAGAATTTCTGCACACGACTGAGACTCCGCACACGAAACTACCTCTCGGTGTGGTGATTTGCTACCCTGAAGTGTCACCCTGATAACCTAAATACCCATTGGAAGAACCCTGAATAGCTGGTGGGCGATATGAAGTCTCTAGCATGAAACTAAAGTAAGCATTGAAAGAACCCTGATGACCCGAGTACCAACTAGAAGAATCCTAAATGGCTCGTGGGCGATAAGAACTATCTGGCATGGCGATGAAATAGGGTCGCGCCGAAGCACCCTGAGGAGGTAGTGGTGCTGGATATGTGAGCCTACTAGGCTGACTCCTCCCAAACTGACCTCAGCTCCCAGCTGGAGCACCTCTAAACTCTCCAGAAAAATGGGACCTCTTATCCCATTGCATCCACTCTCTACCCCTCTGATGGTAGCCCTTAATTTCCCAAGCTATCTCCATTACTAGCTAATAAGAAGTACCCATCTCAACTCCACAACTATAGTAGCCTGAATACCTGAGTGCAACCCCGCAACAAACCTCTACACTCACTCCGCCTCATTAGGAAGTATCATAAGCGCAAGGTGAGAAACTCAGAGAATCTCGCCTCATACTCGATCACAAACAGCTGACCCTGCCGGAGCTAATCTAACTGAAACCGCAACTCTTCCCTCTGAGAGGGTGGAATGTACCTATACAAGACAAGATATGTAAACTTTTCCCAAGTCATGGGAGGAGAACCTGTCGGCTTGCCAGGAAGATAAGACTGCCACCATCTACGGGCCTTGCCCTCCAACTGTAAAAGTAGTGAACTCAACCCTACGGGACTCCAATATCCTCATATTGTGCACTCTGTCCCTACAACGATCAATGAATTCTTGAGGAACCCCATGCTGCTCACCCCTGAAGACTGGAAGGTATAACCTAGTCCGTCTGTCCAATAGCTTATGCGGCTCGCCGACTGCAGCTGGTCTAGGCTCAGGTGGAGCTACTGCAACTGGTTGGGCTTCGCCTATGGGTAGTGCACCCGGGGTCTGATATATGGAAGGTGCATGATCCGGAGCCTGGGCAGTAGGGGTATGTGCTCCCCTTTCTACCTGAAATGTGGCTGGGTCCGCTAGAAATAAACCAGCACGAGTCATAGTGTCCATGAACCGCATCATACGTCCCATGACCTCCTGAAAGCCCGGTGCTCACATGAAATCTACCAAGGTTGGCTCTACTGCGGGCACCTTGTCGTGCTCTTCAATGATGAGATCCTTCACTAGATCTACTGGTGGTGCAACTGGGGCAGCTCTGGGATGCCCTCGTCCCCTTCCTTGGGTCGGTGCCCGCCCCCGGCCTCTACCTCAGCCTCTAGCTACATGGGAACAACTCCTCCTAGGTATGGAACATCCGCCGTATGCGTTCTCACCATTTGTGAGAGAATGAGAGAAAGGAACTTAGTATACCATTAACTAAGCGATATGAGATGATTAAAGAGTAGTTTCCTAACACCCTATAGCCTCTCGAAGATATGCACGGACGTCTCCGCACCGATCCGCAAGACTCTATTAGGTCTACCCATAACTTGTGAGACCTATGTGAACCTAGTGCTATGATACCATGTTGTCACGACCCAATTCTAGTTTTAGGCCATGATGGCACCCAGTACCGCTGCTAGGCAAGCCAACAGTGCACAATCTAGTGATTTCCATTTTTAATAAGCTTTTCAAACAGTTATCTTTCCTTAAATTTTTAAAAGAACCTAATGAGTGGCAGATTTTAAAGTGATAAAAACAAAAGCAGCTACATGAAATCATAACTGTAGAAATACAATCCAAAATCATAAATCTACTGGTATATGCCAAGACCCGGTGTCACAAGTATATGGGTTACTTGTAGAATATACAAAATATTTCTAATCTACTATCTGAAATGGAATAGACACAACAAATAAGTAAAAGACTCTGCCTGCTGCAGAATGGCTCGGAAGGGCAGCTCACAGTGTAGTCTTGTAGAGGGGATCAAATGCACGCGTCGTTCTGGTAACCAGATGTACCTGCCCTAATCCTACACAATGAAGTGCAGAAGTGTAGTGTGAGAACATAAACGACATGTACCTAGTAAGTATGAAGTCTAACCTCGAAGAAGTAGTGACAAGGGGTCGACTTTGACACTAACAATGGGCTAACAGTGATATATTAAAATCTTATACGAAGCATGTATTTTATGAATAATACTCAAATCTCCATAACAAGAAATAGTAAATTCTTCTTTTGCAAATATTAAATCCCAAGTTTAGTTTCGCCAATTAACAGCTTGTATTTCACTACATTTAAGCAATATCAATCATGAATAGTTCCAAAGATTATCATGCATAAATTATGCCAAGGTTGTATGGCCCGATCTAACATAATATTTAAATTGTGCACTACTGAGGGTCGAACGACACGAACCATAGATGTATCTGTCTGCTACCGTGGCATTCAGCCTGCTCCAGAAATAGAAAACATTTCAAATGAAACACAAATTGTCATTTATAGTCAAGTGTTCCATTCACAACTTCAAGTAAGTGAGTTTAACCTTTTACCATTCTTTTATCAACTTCAAATATGACTTAAGCAATTAAATCAACAAGTAAGGGCGCAAACATTTGAAGTATAGCGTGGTATGGGTCCTAGACTACCTAGAAAATAGCATAATTATTAGCTACGTACGGACTCTCGTCACCTCATACGTATGTAGCCCCTACAAATAAGAGAAAATATTAGTTAAAATTCACCTATGGGGTTAATTATCTCTTACAAGGTTAGAAAAGAGACATAACTCGTCTTAAGACCTAATTTCTGGTCCAAGATTTGTGCCCAAACCCTCAATTTGGTGCCAAACGTCTCGAAACTAGTCAAATGTTATATAAAATAATTAATACATGCTTAAAAATGCATTTCTCAACCATCAAACTGATTTCGCAAGTCTATTTTTAAAAATCCTAAAACTCACCCCCTGGCATATGTGCACGAATTTCGAAAATTTTTTAAGAAAAAGTAGTTACCCATAACCTTATGAACTCAAATATATGATTGTTACTAAATTTCATAACAAATTTCGTAGTTAAATCTCATTTTTATAAAAAACCTAGGTTTTTTACTAAACCCATGTTTTTCACTAATTTACATGTTATTAGCTACCCTTAATCTATGTATTTTACTCAAAATCGGTAGAAATCACTTATCTCCAAGTGCTAGGTGAAAACCCCTCTGAAGAAGCTCCAAAAATTACCTAACAATGGAAATAAATGAGCCAAAATGACTAAGTCCCATTTTAAAAGAAATCTCACTACCTCTAGCGATTCCGCAGCCGCAGTCACAAGGCTGCACTTGCGCCATCGCTTCTGCGGACAAAAGTCCGCTTCCACAAAGTTCCCTAGGCCGACTGGCTTCGCTTCTGTGGAAGGGTTCCCACTTCTGTAGAGGTTGTGGAACACCTGAGGATCTTGGGCTACCCTTCCTTGGCCGTTCTGCGAGGCGTGGCTAGCATCTGCGAGCTCACACCTGCGGCTAGCCAAGCGCGTGTGCGATTATGACAGCAATTGGAGCTTAGACTGTTGCTCTTAATTTCCAACTTGGTTCAAGCCTCTTCCGATTGACACTCGGGGCCCCAGGGGGCGCCCATATATACCAACAAGTTTGAAATCATAAAACGGACTCGCTCGAACTCCTGGAATGCCCGAAACAACACTAAAACTAAGACTGACACCCTAAAACTAATTGATTAAACCTATGAACCTCAAACTCTTCAATTTACTCCCAATGCGCAGAAACATACTTAAACTACTCAGTTTGACACCAAATTTTGTGTGCAAGTCTTAAATGACAGTACAGAACTATTCCCGATCTCGGAATTCTGTTAGGACCTCGATATCACCAAAACCTGCTCCAATCCAAATTTAAAGAACTTCTAAAACCTTTAAAAAATCAACTTTCACTATTAAGCACCAAACGCTCCCAGGTCATAAAAATCTGATGAGAACATATGCCCGAGTCCCAAATCATCATACAAACCTATTGGAACCGCCAAATCCTTATTCTGAGGCCGTTTACTCAAAATGTTGATCGAAGTCAAACTTGGCCTTTTTAGCCAACCTTAAAGAATCAAGTGTCCTAATTCCAAATCGAGCCCTTACAAATCCCAAACTAACTATCCCCGTAAGTCATATAGTAAAAGCACGTACGGGAAGTCTTATTTAGCATAATGGAGTTCTAGAAAGCAAAATGACTTGTCGGGTCATTATAGTTGGTCAGTTAATAGTTAAACGCTCAAGCACTTAGTGTACCGACCAAAATTACTGACCAACTTTGGTCGGTAATTCTAATTTTAGATCTCAAAATGAGATTTCCCGCTTATTTATCTTACTTTCTTCTTAAATTTTCATACTCCTCACTATCTTGTCCCTCGCACACACAACACCCTTCCCCTCTCCTTATCTATTTCCCTTACACAAATCACATTCCCCACCCCATGTAGCCACTGCCCCATGTCGCCATTCCCCCGTCGTCGCCGCTGCTAGTGACTCCGCCACTGCCGCCCCTCATTCTCCATCTCCTAAAAATTCTAAGTTTTAATTACAACTTATTCTTTTTTTGTATAATTTTAATATTCTGTTAATTAGTTATGAATTAGTTAATTAGTGTTTAAATCGATTGTTTAACTTTGTATTTTACTGAAATCTAGGGTTTAAGTCTTGTTTTAAATTAATTGATTGCATATGGTGTAAATTGAATATTTAAATTTGTATTGTCTTGAATAGTTTAGTTTGAATTTAATTGAGTTTTTAGGATTTGTTCTTGTGAATTGAACTTTTAGGATATAAATTGAACATTTAGTTTATGTTTAAACTCTTAGGATATGAATTCAGTTGAGTTTTTAGGATTTGTTCTTGTGAATTGAACTTTTGGGATATAAATTAAACTTTTAGTTTATGTTTAAACTCTTAGGATATGAACTGAATTGAGTTTTTAGGCTTTGTTCTTGTGAATTGAAATTTTAGGCTATGGGTTGAACTTTTAGGATATGAATTGAAATTTTTGGATACGAATTGAACTTTTAGGATATAAATTAAAATTTTAGTTTATATTTAAAATCTTATGATATGAATTGAACTTATAGATTATAAATAATATATTTATTATAATTTAATTTTGGTGTAATTAGGAAAAATAATTATCTTGAATTAACTAAAAAAAGATTTAATTAATTTATGATTGTTGAATTAATTAATTTGTTCTTGTTTTATTTGTATAGATGGAACATCGTACTTGGATGTACAATAGGAATTATCTTAATCGGAGGGGATTGCGGGAAGAGTTTATAGAAGGGGTTGATGACTTTATTAGACACGCAACGTCACTTTCACCGTACCAAATTGAAGGAGTAATTAGGTGCCCTTGTGTCATAAGCGATTGTGTGAAGTTTAAAAAACTGGAGGAAGTTAAGCTTCATCTTTATATGAAGGGGTTTATAAGAATTACTTTGTGTGGACTAATCATGGAGATATCGATTGTAGCCGTGGAATGTTTCATAACATGGTTGTTGGTGAAAGTAGAAGGTTGGTGGAAAATATAAATCATGATTCTAGAATTCAGGATATGGTTGCAGATGCTTTTGAGATGCACTCCGGGGGTGAGCCCAATGAAAATGTTGAACAATCTCCTAATCATGAAGCAAAATATTTTTATGAACAGTTAGAGGAAGTTAGTCGTCCACTACGTGAAGGAAGTCCGCACTTTGAGTTGTCTGTTGTAGTTAGATTGCTAAGTATCAAATTTGATTGGAGTATTTTTCAAGTGACCGTGGACTCTTTCATTTACCTTATAAGTGAACTAGTTGACACAAATATCAACTTACCTGGTGATTTCTATAAGGCAAAGATATTGGTTTCTAAGTTAGGACTTTCATCAATGAGAATTGATTGTTGTGAAGATGGTTGCATGTTATATTATAAAGAAGATGCACCTTTAGAAAGTTGTAAATTTTGTGAAAAGCCTCATTTCATGAGGCTTTCCTGTAGGAATATGGTAGTTGTAAAGGCGATGCATTATTTACCTATTATACATAGGTTAACGAGGTTATATGCGTCAATGAGTTATGCTCCTCATATGAAATGGCACTTTGAAAATAGAAGACCACCTGGTGTTATGTGTCATCCTTCAGATGTAGAAGCTTGGAAGCACTTTGATATGACATATCCAGATTATGCTAGTGAACCAAGAAACATTCGGTTAGGTTTGTGTGCGGATGGCTTTAGCTTTTTGCTATATCTGCGACACCATATCATGTTGGCCTGTCTTTTTTACACCTTATAATCTATCACCTGAGTTGTGTATGACTAGTCCATATATATTTTTAAATTATATTATCCCCGGTCCACATAATACTAAAAGTGTGATTGATTTAGATTTGAAACATTTGATTGATGAGCTAAAATAGTTGTGGTATGATGATGTTGAAACATATGACATATCAACCAAGCAGAATTCCAAATTCCGTGCTAATCTAATATGGACTATTAATGATTTTCCTGCGTATGGAATGTTGTCTGGGTGGATGACTGATAGAAAGCTAGTTTGTCCTTACTGCATGAAAAATGGTAAAGCGTTCACTTTGAAACATAGCCGAAAGCAATCATGGTTTGATTGTCAGCGTCAGTTCATGCCTGATGATCATAAGTTTAGAAGGATTAAAAATGCATTCAAAAAGAATAAAGTTGAATATGATTCGCCACCTCTGATACTTTCAGGTGAGAAAATTGGGAGAGGGTCCAGAACTTCAGTATAGTTATTGATGCTCCACCTTATCGATTCCCCGAATATGGTGTTGCTCACAATTAGACGGAAAAGTGTACATTTTGGGAGTTTCCTCATTGGAAGGATAATCTTCTCCTACACAACCTTGATGTCATGCATATTGAGAAGAATTATTTTGACAATTTCTTCAACATAGTGATGGATGTTAAAGGTAAGACAAAAGATAACCCGAAAGCTAGAATGGACTTACAAGAATATTGCAGGCGACCTAAAATATACTTGCCGACAGCAAATAATAATGTGGTTTTTAAGCCCAAAGCAAGTTACACATTCACTTTGGAGGAAAGACGACAAATTTTTGATTGGGTTACGAAATTGAACATGCCTAAGGGTTATACGCCGAATCTAGGGGAAAAATTAGATATAGAGGTGAGGAAGTTGAGCCATCTGAAAAGTCATGATTGTTATGTTTTCATGGAGACCTTAGTGCCTATTGCATTTTGTGATTTCCTTGAAAGAATATGGAAACCCATCATAGAGATTAGTTTATTTTTCAAAGACTTGTGTTCTACCAAATTCAGGGAAGAAAACTTACTTTGGATGGATGAGAAAATTCGTGTAACTTCTAGTAAGATGGAAAAAATATTTCCATGTGGTTTCTTTGATGTGATGGAACACCTTCCAATCCACCTTTTACATAAGGCACGATTTGGAGGGCCTATTCAATGCAGAAGTATGTATCCCTTTGAGAGATAATATTATAAGTTTTATGTAATATTCTATTTTATTTGAATGTTCTTGGCTAACATGACATTATGTAGGACAATTAGCAAATGCAAACAATTTGTTAAGCAAAGGAATATGATTGAAAGATCTATATGCGAAGCCTATCTTGCAAGTGAAACTACACATTTTTATGCTTATTATTTTGAGAGTAGCGTGTCATGTTATAGGAATAGGCCCAATAGGCACACTGTCGAATGTGTGAATGGTCCATTATATCCACCAATATCCATATTCAATCAACTAGATCGGCGTTCTAAGGATGTTAGTGTCACGATCCAAAATCTATTAAAGGTCATTATGGCACCGGACACCATTGTCAGGCAAGCCAACACCAAATAGTTAATTTAGTTCTCATTTTAATATTTTTGAAATCATAATTTCCTTCAACTTAATAGTAAATGATGAACTTTATAGAGTAAATAATTATGTTTTTAGCAAATTTCAATATTGAATAACCTATAATCATCCCAGAACCCAGTGTCATAAGTGCATGAGTATCAACTCGGAAAAATATTATAAAATACATCATCTGCCCGTAATACAACATTGGATAGGAGAGAAAAATATAAATACTCAAAAGGAGACTCTGCTGTCAACGAAACGTAACATGAGATGCATGTAACGACCCGACTGATCGTTTTGAGCTCTAGCGCATTGTTCAGCAGCTTGAGTCCATGAGCAGTTTCACTTCAAGTATTATGAAGTTCGGAGTAGATTTTGAATGAGAATCCTCATCTCGGAAGCTTTAAGTTGGAAGAATTTTACTAAGGGTCAATTTTGAGTAAATGACCTCGGAATCGGGATTCGAGGGTTCCAGCGGGTTTGTATGATGATTTCAGACTTGGGCATATGTCCGAATCGGATTTTGGAACACCCGGGAACGTTTCAGTACCTATTGTGGAAGTTAGCATTTTTTGGAG
>MU693158.1:41351-66110 GCA_026770625.1 Nicotiana glauca
TTGCTTTCCCAACTCCTTAATTGCCCCCCCCCCCCCCCATGCACCACCAGGGTCTCCATAATGGTCTTCTGGTTGTTCAGAATCTTCTTCAATGTTTCCTCCACTGACATAGGTACCTATGGTGCTGCTGGGGTAGAAGAGTATGCTGCAACAGCACTGTTTATGTCAGACAGCTTTGAAGCAGTTGCATGCATCCTTTTGTTAAGACTCGCCAATGTCTGGGAGACTCACAGCATACTCTGTGGATAAGTGGATGAAGCTGCCACTAATAATGCAGTTGATGGTCTAGTAGAAGAAAGTGGTGGCATGGCAGCTATTCCGGTGGAAGGACCGGTTGCTGTAGAAGGCATATCATCTATGGAACTTACCCTTGAACTACTACCGTTGACTCCTCAGACTGGCTAGCGGAGGTAGTTGCCTTACCCTTGAACTTTGGGTTGTAGAGCCCTGTAGGTGGTACTAGGAGAAAGGCTTATTGGCCTTTACTTTTGTATCATATTGCCTCATACCACCTTTTGATCATTGAAGTATTCTCTGAGGATGTTCGGGTATGGATAGGATCTTTCACCTTTCTGGACAGCAAGAGTGATGTTGGTGAACATGATAGCACCCACATTAATTGGGTACCCAGCCATAATTGGGCCATCAAGACTACTCGGGGAAGAGAGAGATTGTTCTCATTTAGGCACGGATCAATATGGTTGCACACGAAGGTCTGCCACCCTTTTGCTTCAAAGTTTATGGTGGCATGGAATGTGGGAACCCCTATTGCGCCACAGACGTGGTGTTCCTCGAGCTGCCAAGATTTTAGCTAACCACGGGTGAGCTGCATCACCCATAGTCAGTTTTTCCAAGTATTATATTACCTCCACTTCTTCAAATACCACATATGCCTTCAAAGCATAGGAGTCGAATCTGACTTTCAAGTTTCTCACTTTTGTAACCTTCGTAACCTTCTTAATGTGAGCTACATTGGCATAAAATTCTTTAACCAGGTGCTCATTTGAATCGATGACACTGTGGGTGAACCATTTCCAGCCCTTTCCCAATTGCCTAAGGACATTATGGATGTGAATGTCCAAATCCTTCATCACGAATTGTGGCTCAAGTGTGAGCGATCTTCGGGGCCACCACTCTCTGAATCTGTTAAAGTTAGTCAAGCTGACTAATCTATCTTCCTACATCTCTATTCTCCTCGACCTCTCTAAACCCCCCCTCCCCACTACAGTATCACTTCCTCTACCATCTTTCGGGATATCATCATCATCATCATCATCTACATTGATTGGTGCAGTTGGGGCATGTGAGGAAGAGGGTTCAGAATCTTAACTACCTGCCTCTGAACCCTCAGAAAAACTAGCTGCGGTGGAGGATTTGTCACGAAGTTGGTATCTCTCTTGAACTTATTGTGATTGTGCTTCCAGCTGTGCTTGCATAGAGTTACCCTCAGAATCTTCCCCAAATAGGAGACACTCACTGGTCTTGTAGGGTTTAGGAGCTCTGTTGGAGGTAGCTTTCTTGATTATGGCTCTTTGGATTGCTAGTGGCAGGTTACTTTAGCCTCGATCGCGGCCTCGGGAGGGCTCTGCTCTCCCTTTTGATGTATCTCCTCTACCACATGATCTAACCATTATCTGCAAAGCATAATGACATGAATCAGTTGGAGTTTGAAATCACATATGCATGCATAACAATTGCAGGAAATCAGATTCATAAGAGGTAGTGTGAACCGCACAAAACTGAGTGCAAACTGCATAATTTCACAGTGCAGACATACAACCAAAAGTGCGGACCGCACAATTTTGAGTGCGGCCTCACAACCCCAGGTTCAAACTACAGGTTCTCTAATTATTTAACAATGTGGATCGCACAATTTTCACTACGGGCCGCATAAGTTCACTGCTGACCGCATATGTTTGAGTGCGGCACGCACAATTCAAGCTCACATATACCCTAACTAAGAGAACTGTGGACCGCACAAAAATATATGCAGTCACACAATTTGAATTTACGTGGCACTACCTTATATTACATGCAATTTTCTCACAGATTAGACATGGTTTCAGCAATTAAACATGATTAGCTACTTACCCAAGCCCCAATTAACATTTAAGATACTACCCACATGATTCTGAGCAAATATGACTAACTATTGACATTTTTAGGCATGAAATTAACCCTAGATAGAAGAACAAAACTAAGAAAAGATTAAAAGTCTAAAGATAAAATTATCATAGCAGTAATAAAGGATGCAGGTGAGAATCTATACAGATGAAATGCTTGAAGTTTGAGAAATAATGGTGTATGCACTGTGTTTGCTTAGGGCTTGAGAGTTTAGAGATTGTAGAATGTGAATAGTGGTAAAAGCCCTATTTATAAGTTGACCCGTCGGGCCCAGAACTTACCTAAGTGCGGTCGCTCAATTTTGAGTGTGGTCCATACTCCTTACCTGTACCTTGGAAGAATTGATGTAGTCCACACAAAAGAAAGTACAGCCTCAAAATTTATGTGAACCGCACAATTTTGAGTGGGCCGCAAATTGTTAAGGAAATTTGACAGGCCGAACTTCAGAGAGCATGCATTTTTGGTCTTGCAGTTGTACGACCACATGCAGAATTGTGCGGCTGCATAGTGGTTGTGTTGTCCGCATAAATTCTGGTGCGGTCTGCACTTTTGTGACACTTAGCCAATATTTCTTGCACAGTCCCTACAATGCACACTCATTCCTGCATACAATTCAAAATTAGTTAGCCCAAAACAAACCTATCTAATTTAAAGAAGAGAACCAAGAAAAAGAAAAAGACACATGGGTTGCCTCCCAAGAAGCTCCTGATTTCACGTTGCGGCACGACACAGATTACCAATCATTTGAAATGAAGAACCAACACAATGTGGCTATCATCAACCTTGCCAATATAATGTTTAACCTGGTGCCCATTGACTCTAAATACCTCATCATTCTTATTTTTTAAAATCTAGAGTACTAAAGGGGGTTACATTCACCACTTCAAAGAGGCCACTCCATTTTGAATTCAACTTGCCCGGAAACATCTGTAACCGGAAATTGAACAATAGCACTAGATCACCTTCTTTAAACTCCTTGTTGTGGATGTACTTGTCATGTTGGTACTTCATCTTCTCCTTGTAAAGGGATGAACTTGTGTAGGCATGATACCAGAATTCATCAAGCTCATTCAAATTTGCCACTCTTAGGTTGGCAACAACATCCCACTTAAGGTTCAACTTCTTCAAAGCCCACATGGCCTTATGCTCAAGTTCTACTAGAAAATGACACGCCTTACCAAACACCAATCGATATGGATACATCATAATCGGAGTCTTGTAGGCCATCCATTAAGACCAAAGAGCATCATCAAGTTTTCTTGACCAATCCATCTTGTTGGTATTCACAGTCTTTGACAAAATACTCTTGATCTCCTGGTTGGAGACTTTAACTTGTCTGCTTGCTTGAGGATGGTAGTGGGTCAAGACTTTGTGAATGACACCATACTTTGTGAGTAAGTTATAAAAATCCTTGTTACAAAAATGTGAACCCTTATCACTAATAATGGGCATTGGGGTACCAAACCTCGTGAAGATTTTATTTTTCAAGAATGCCACCACACTTCGAGCTTTATTGTTGGGTAAAGCCACGGCTTCAACCCATTTTGACATATAGTCCACATCTACCAAAATGTATGTGTTCCCATAAGAGCTCACGAATGGCCCCATAAAATCAATACCCCAAACATCAAAGATATCAATTTCCAAGATGGTAGTGAGGGGCATCTTATTCTTCCTAGAAATCAACATTTATCACAATGCTTGACTATATCACCAGCGTCCTTGTAGAGAGTAGGCCAATAGAATCCACAACTCAACACTTTTGAAGTTGTTCTTGCTCCACCATGGTTACCACCATATGGTGAAGAGTGGCAAGTCTCAAGAATTCATATTTGTTCTTCCTCTGGCACACATCTTCGGATAACACCATCGGTACATATCCGAAAAAGATACGGCTTATCCCAATAATAGTCAAGGAAATCCTGTTTGAGCTTCTTCCTTTGGTTTGAAGAGAACTCATTTGGTACAATGCCTCTCAAAAGATAAGTTACTAAATCGGCAAAGAACAGCATCCCGGTTATTGAAATGGCTAGCAATTCTCCTCGGGGAAGGAATTATTGATCTCAAGGCCGTCATGTGGCCTCCCTTCCTCCTCAAATCGAGACAAGTGGTCCGCCACTTAATTTTCACTACCCTTGCGATCTTGAATCTCTAGATCAAACTCTTGTAATAGAAGCACCCACCACATCAACATTGTCTTAGAATCTTTCTTGCTCATCAAATAACGAAGTGCCGCATGGTCCGTGTGAACAATAACCTTTGTACCAATCAAATACGGCAGGAACATCTCCATAGAAAAAACAATAGCAACTAGCTTCTTTTGTATCACTATGTAGTTGACTTGAGTATCACTCATAGTCTTACTAGCATAGTAGACCGGATGGAAGATTTTGTTGATACGTTGCCCCAAAACTGCTCCAACCGTCACATCACTAGCGTCACACATGAGCTCAAAAGGTAAGCTCCAATATGGTGTGGTGATAATAGAAGTAGTAGTCAACTTGAACTTGAGAAATTCTAATGCCTTTATACAATCATTGAAATGGAACTTGTCATCCTTCTCCAAAAGTTTACACAAAGGGTTTACCACTTTGGAAAATTCCTTCATGAAGCGGTGATAGACACCCGCATTACCCAAGAAGCTCCTCACACCCTTCATGGATGTTGGGGGAGGGAGTTTGGAGATTACCTTAATTTTGGCCTCGTCGACCTCAATACCATGCTTTGAAATTTTGTGGCCAAGGACAATGCCTTCCTTGACCATGAAGTGAAACTTTTTCCAATTCAACACCATATTTGTCTCGCCACATCTAGCCAATACCCTATCCAAATTGTTCACGCATTCCTCAAAAGAATTCCCAACCATGGAAAAATCATCCATGAAGAAGAATATCCTCCACCATGTTGGTGAAAATAGCCATCATACACCGTTGAAAATTCATCGGTGCATTACACAAACCAAATGGCATCGACGAGAACGAGAAAGTACCATAGGGACAAGTAAAAGTGGTCTTCTCTTGGTCCTCGGGAGCAATAAGGATTTGATTGTACCCGGAGTATCCATCAAGGAAGCAATAAAAGGCACGTCCGGCCAACCTATCAAGCATTTGGTCAAGAAATGGAAGCAGGAAATGATCTTTCCGAGTGTCTTTGTTGAGCTTTCTATAGTCCATGCACACTCTCCAATCGGTGACGGTTATTGTGAGGATCAATTCATTCTTGTCATTTGTTACCATAGTTATGCCCCCTTTCTTCGGGACATATTACACCGAAGAGAGGTCCACGAGCTATCGAAAATGGGGTAAACAGCCCTGACATCCAACCACTTTATTATCCCCTTCTCACCATATCTTGTATTGCTTCATTTAACCTCCTTTGATGTTCAACGGAAGGTTTGGCACCCTCCTCTAAAATAATCTTGTTCATGCAAAAGGCGGGGCTTATGACGGATATCCGCCAATGTCCATCCGATTGCACTTTTCCTCCTTTGTAGGACCTCCAAGGTGGACTCTACCTGCATGTTAGTTAAGCAAAAAGAAAGTATAACCGGTAAAGTGGAAGAAAGGCCAAGGAATTCATACCTGAGATGCGGAGGCAATGGCTTTCACTCCAAAGTAGGAGGCTCCTCGATTGAGGGCTTTGTTGGAGGAGTCTTCTGATTTCAAGATCCAAAAAGTGTACGAACCTACTCTTTGAAATGCATTCACACACTCCATATAGCCTTCTTTCTCTTGATCATCGTCAAGATTGAGCAAAACGACTTCCAAATTGTCCTCAACATTCATTGTGGCACTAGCATCATCAATAATCACATCCATCACCGAATCCATGAACTAAGAAACTTCATTGCTATTTGGTTGCCTCATAGATTTGCACATATGGAAGACCATATTTTCGTCACCCACCCGGAAACTAAGCTTACCGGCTTTCACATAAATAAGAGTCTTCCCCGTAGCAAGGAACAGTCTACCTAAAATGATAGGCACCTCATAGACCACTTCATAATCAATAATCAAAAAGTATTCTAGGAGGATTAACTTGTCAACCCGAACTAACACATCATCAGTAACGACTAAAGGTCTCTTAATTGTACAATCTGCCATTTGCAACCTCATAGATATGAGTCTTGGTTGCCCAATTCCAAAAGTTTTGAACACTGAGTAGGGCATCAAGTTGATACTCCCCCTAGATCACATAAGGCTTTAGCAAAGTCCACACTCCCAATAGTACAAGGGATTGTGAAAGCGCGCGGATATTCCAACTTAGGAGCCATTGAGTGCACAATTGCACTCACTTGATGTGTCATCTTAATTGTTTCACAATTCATCGATCTCTTCTTTGTTACCAAGTTCTTCACGAATTTTGCATATCCCGGCATTTGTTCTAAGGCCTCAACTAATGGTACATTGATGGACAAACTCTTTATCATGCAAATAAAATTTATGGATTGGACTATTTTTCTTTGCAAGCCTTTGAGGGGATGGAGGAGGAGGCCTTGGCATTGGTGCCTTAGCCTTTGGCACTATCGGTTTCGTCATGTCAATTGTGTGTTCCCTAGACGGGTTCACTTCTTCTTCCATATCCTCCACATTTTCATCAATATCAATTCACACTTCTTCATTAGTTTGAACCACATTTCTTGGGATTTTATCTTCTTGAACCACAACATCTTCATCGATAATTCTTCTTTGATTTGAGGTGGTTGACACTCCACCTTTTCCACTTCTTGTAGTCACGGCCATAGCATGTAAAGTATTATTCCCACCCTTAGGTTTCACCACAGTATCACTTGGTAGTGACCCCTTAGAGTGATAGTTCAAAGCTTGCGAGATTTGGCCCAATGGAACTACCAAATTGCGGATTCAAGTATTGTGAGAGGCTAATTGAGCATTGGAGTCAGCATTATTTTCCATCATCTTTTAAACATGTTCTCAATTCTACCCATCTTATTTATAGAGGAGCTCGGACCTTAAGAAGGACAGGGAGGTGGATTGCTCGGTTAAACATCGGGAGCTTTTGAAAACCCGACCCACGGTTGTTGTTGTTCTTCCGCCCTCCTTGGTTATTGCCTTCCCAATTGCTTTGATTTTTGCTGCCCCAATTTCCTTGGTTATTACCTCCCCAATTACCTTGGTTACCTTTATTATTCCAATTGCCTTGATTATTGTTACCACCACTCCAATTGCCTTAGTGGCCTTGGTTGTTCCAATTTCTTTGTGATTGCCATTGTTGTTGATTTTGTCCTTGAGCATTATTTCTTTGTCCTTGATAATTGTCGACATATTGAACTTCTACTTCTTGCTCATTAAACGAATGACCTTGATCATGCCCACAATCATCTTACATGGATTGTTCCGGACGGCTTTGCATTTGTTGACCTTGTTTCCGTCTCTTGTTCATCATCATATTTACACCTTTCATCGCATTCATTTGTTTCGGCCCTTGAACTTGTTAAATTTGAGATTTGGCCAATTGGTTCATTATGGTTGTCAACTCGGCAATAGCTTGACCATGATCATGTAGTTCCTCGTGTAGTTTAATTACATTTGGGTCACCTTGCGAAACATTGGCTCTACTTTTCCATGCCGATGAGGTATCCGCTATCTCATCAAGAATTTCACATGCTTCAGCATAAGGCATGTTCATGAAGTTCCCACCGGTGAGTTGATTTACCACACATTGATTTGTTGTGTTGATCCCCATGTAGAAGGTTTATTGGATCATGGCCTTGGTCATATCATTATTTGGGCACTCTTTTACCATGATACAATATCTTTCCCAAATCTCGTGCAATGGCTCATTGGGTTCTTGCTTGAATGCGAGAATCTCATCCCGAAGTGTAGACATATGTACCGGAGAGAAGAATTTGGCAATGAATATTTCTGCCAACTCATCCCAACTGTGGATGGAATAATTGAGCAATCTCTCTAAACTGTCCAATGCCTTTCCCCGTAGAGAAAAGGAAAATAGCCTCAACAGCAGCACATCCTGGGAGACGTTTGTTTGCTTGCTCCCCAAACAATTATCGACGAACCCTTTGAGATGCTTGTAAGGAATCTAACTCGGAGCCCCGATGAAGAATCCTCGTTTCTCAAGTAGTGTAAGCATTGGTGATTTGGAAGTTGCCCCGCCCTAATGTGGGGCGTGACTATAGCACTTACACAACCCTTGTTCGGTAATTATCAGTGTACTGCCGCTCTTGGTGGAGGTGGGAGAAGGATGGGAACATTATCATGAAGCGGTCGGCCTCGCCTATTTGCTTAAAGTTCAGGAAGAGCCTCATCTCCTTGATTGTCGTCCACTTCTTCCCACAAGGGAACATTCCCGATGGGCTCATTGTTGAGAGCCATTCTCGTACCTATAATCAATTCAAACACAAAGTTAGTAACTCGAAAGGAAAAGAAGACAAATCACACAAACACCTATATATATAGCTAAATCCGTTTAACTCCATGGCAACGGTACCAAAAATTGATATCTACCAAACTCACACCACAAATATAGGTAGTGAGGCGGTCGATGCAATAATAAAACCCAATGCAAGTAGGGGTCCAACCCACAGACAGTTAGAATTGGGATTAGGTATATATGTAGTGTAATTGTGTGATGTGCCTCAAATTACGCTTCCACGTTCTTGTTTGTTATTTCTACTTCTACTTTAAGCTATTGATTGTAATTATAAAACTAGAAGACAATATTTTTGGTTTTGGATGTTTTTCAAATGATAAAAGATTTAGGGTCGTGACTTCCATCAAGGTGGTTACCTAACGGGTTGTAAACTCTAGGAGAAGTTTGATTGGTCGGGGTTGTAATACAGCAATCACACGCAATTACCCACTCTAAACATCTTGGTAGTTTTAGTGTTTTTGCCCAATTTGGCTTTGTCAAGTCCAAATGGATATTGCACAAAACAAGTGATATATGCTCAAGTTGGGTCATACTATATCTAGATTTGACCCTTTAATTGGGGCTATCAATTTCTTAAGATCACCTCAATTTCATGTTAGCCAAGTTTTCCTAGACTTAGTCTCTCTTTCTCAAGTAGAGACTAAGCCAATTAGGCATGAATCAATGTTTGCAACCATTAATTCTTGAATTCAAGCAAGAACTATGCTAAATATCACTAACCCAATCACGAAAAAGCCTTAAATCAAACACCCATTAAGTACCACACTAGGGTTGGGCCACAATCCTAGCTAGAAATTTAGCTACTCATGAAAAATAAAGAAATTAAAGAAGAAACTAAGATAGAATGCATAATAATTGATTAGGGAAAGAAATTATAATGTTTGGAAGCTAATCTAGTACAATATTACTAAAAACAGTAAAGAATAATGGCTCACGTGCTCTACACTGATACAACTTAGCCTAAAGATGACAAAAAGTTCTATTTATACTAAGCTAAAAATATTTGACAAAAATTCCCCTGCGGAGGTTGTGCAGGCACAATTTTGTGTGTGGTCCGCACTCTAAGCTTGACTGGCCAGGTGGGTCTTCTACGGTCGCATAAAAGTGGGATGCAGCCGCACTTCATTTGATTGTGCGGACGGCTCAATTATGAGTGTGGCCGCACACTTGAACTTGGACTGGAACATGGCTCTTTGATTCTTCTCTTCTACGGCCGCACAATAATGGTGTGGTATGCACTTCTTCATGGCCCAAAAATAAAATTCTCTGAACTTCATCTTCTGTGGCTGCACTAGAATTATGCGGTTTGCATTTTGCCTTGAAATTCTGTCAGAGGTCGCCCTTATGTTCTGCAGCCGCACTCATTTTTGTACGGTCCGTACTATGCCACTTTTAGCCTTGATTTGGTCCTTGTCCAAATATACTCCTTCTTGAGTTGATTTTCATTTCTTTGGCTCACAATGCAACACTCCTGCGAGCAAGCACATTTCATTAGTTTTCAGGAATACCTTTAAGCAATTTTGGTCTAAAACGAAAGTAAAAGAGCGCAAATAACTAGTCAAAATCCTTATTTATCACGGCCGTGAAGCCTCGCATGTGTCACCATAACTCACATGCATAACTTAACATGAGGCCACGTTGTATCAAAACCCACGAACCATCTCATACCCTCCTGGTGTGCATATTCGCATCTTGAACTAGTACACCCATTCTGGCAATCTCTTCATGAATCTGAAGCCATTTGCTCTTATTCCTTTCATGTTACAGCGCAAACCAAAGATAAAACAGAACACTCCAAGCCCCTTTTCATAATCCGCTACAAAAGTTTGATACTTAACCATGCTACGGACTCGAAATCCATAGGCACCACACTATAACTTTTGAATCCACTAGGACCCTTGTTGAGAGTCACCCACTTTGACTTGGTACCGAATATAATCAATCTTCAAGGCTCCGCTAGCACATTAACACCATCTCGAAGAAGCATCGAGATGAATCACTTTCCTTGTAAATCATATCTACACGAAGAATAAATCCTTAATCTTTCCAAAGCCTGAACATGAGTCAATAAGGCCAATTATAGCACATATTCCTCAAATCCTCTACTCAATTACCACTAATGTTCTCTTTCCTTAGTCGTAATAACCCACCAATATGTCGATAACCAGAAACCTCACAAGTAGATAACCATGTTATCCCATCGCAGGTGGTGGGGCTCTCCTACTTAGCTTGAAGCTATCGTGAAATAATGGCATAAGCCTAGTGCTCTGATATTATTTTGTCGCGATCCAAAATCCATATCAGGTCGTGATGGCGTCGAACACCAATGTCAGTCAAGCCAGCACCAAATAGTTAATTTACTTCACATTTTATTATTTTTAAAATCATAATTTCCTTCAACTAAATAGTAAATGATGAACTTTATAGAGTAAATAATAATGTTTTAGCAAATTTCAATATTGAATAACCCATAATCATCCCATACCTGATGTCACATATGCATGAGCATCCACTAGTGAAAATAAAATAAAATGCATCATATATTCGGAATACAACATTGGACAGGAGAGAAAAATATAAATACTGAGAAGGAGACTTTGCTAGTTGCGGATCGTAACATAGGATGAATCTCACCTAAGTCCCCATATCAATTGCGCCACAGCGCCCACAAGGTGACCAGACATACATGTGCCTATACAACAAAATGTACAGCAAGTGTAGAATGAGGACAAAAACAACGCTTACCCATTAAGTATCCATTCTAACCTCGAAGAAGTAGTGACGAGGGGTCGACTCCAACACTTACTATGGTCTATAAATAAAATGACAATGATATGATTTAAATATGGGTTATATAAAACGACTGTAAGCTTAATAATTTGAAGTAAGTAAGCTATTCTTTTATGATTGAGGAATTCTCCAAATTTACTTCGCATCATTTAAAAATTTCTCTCAGGCCAAAGATGCAATATCATTTATTAAAAATTCCAAAGTAATCAATTCGGTCATGCGCAAATCATGCCGAGGTCGTACAGCCAGATCCAACATATAAATATAAACTTATCACTGCCGAGGGTTGAACGGCCCGAACCAACATATAAATATAAATTGTGTGTTGCCGAGGGTCGAAAGGCGCGAACCATAGATGCATCTATTTAACCTGCTAAGGCGAACGTCCCGCTCCCATTAGAGTTGTGGAAATTTACCCCGCTCGCGGAATATAATTGCGACGCGGTTACACATAGAATTTCTCCAATAATAATTATTATTATATTCTTTAATTCTTATCAACATATGAAATCCAAATGAAAACTTTCAAGTTCCGAAATCCTCAATTTCAACTCCTTTTCAAGGCATTTAATAAGCACACTCGATCTAATTTCCTTTGAAGGCAACTAAATAACAAGATCAACTAACTGTATCAGCAAATCATGGTGTAAACCTAGAACTACCCAGATATAGGCATAATTAGTAGCTATGTACGGACTCTCATCACCTCGTGCATATATAGCCCCCACAAATAGAAGTATGCAATAATTTAGTTCACCTATGGGATTTATTCGCTCTTACAAGATTAGAAAGGAGACTTACCTCGCTCCGAGGTTCCATAACCGGCTCACAAGCCTTTCCAACAACTCAAATCGATTCACAACGCTCCAAAACTAGTCAGTAATGAGAAATTACATAAATATATACTCTAATACTCATAAAAATCCTATTTACAACAAATTTCCAACTCAGATCGAAAAGTCGATAACAATCTCCCTCGGACCCACGTGCCCGAATTCTGAAAATTTTTGAAGGTAAACTTTACCCATGACTCCACGAACTCAAATATATAATGTATTTATAATTCCATGCAAACTTAATGGTAAAAATCTAAAAATACCAAAACCCCACAATTTCTACCTATTTTCATGCTTAAATCCTCATAGAATTCATGTATTTAACTTAAAATGAGTGGGAATCACTTACCTTGTGGTTCTTAATGAAAAACTTCCTGTGAAGCTCTCCGATATCACCCCAACCAAATGAGAACTGAGAGAAGAAGAGCCTAATCTTGCCCTCAAAACCATTCTGCCCAGCGCCATTTCCGCACATGTGAAACATTAGCCGCACCTGCGAAGCCTTCCGCTGCTGCAATCAACTCTTCGCTTCTGCGCTTGCGCAGATGTGGACAACAACTTTGTACTTGCATTCTTTCCATTGGCTTCCCTGCTACGCTTCTGCAAGTCACTAGCCGCACCGATGGCCCTCTTCACCCTGGTGCGATTACACCAGATGCCCAGCTGTTTTTGCCCTTTCTCCAAATTCAAATTCGATCCGTTAACCATCCGAAATTAACCTGAGGCCCCTGGGATCTCATCTAATCATACCTACCAGTTCCAAAACATAACTTGAACCTACTTGAGGCCTCAAATCACATCAAACGATGACGAAATCATAAAATGCACCACAATTCAAGCTTTATAAACTTTAGAACTTCGAAATTCTCCATTCGATGTTGAAACCTATCAAACCACGTCCGATTGAGCTCAAATTTTGCACACAAGTCGTATTTGACATAATGAACCTACTCCAACTACTAGAATCAAAATCTAACACTGATATCTAAAAATCCACTTCCGGTAAAACTTCTCGAAGACCTTAAAATTTCTAACTTTCGCCAAGTGACCCCAAAATGACCTACGGACCTTCGGACCCACTTCCGGACGCACTCCTAATACTGGAATCACCATACATAGCAATTTCGAGTCTCGGAATCCCAAACGGACATCGATAACATTGAATTTCACTTCAACCCAAATTTATTAAATTCTTTCAAAATGCCAACTTTCACACCATGCGCCGAAACGCTCTCAGCTTATCCAAAACCCAATCTGGACATACGCCCACGTCCAAAATTATCATACGAACCTTTTGGAACATTCAAATCCCCAATTTTGAGGTCATTTACTGAAACATCCAACCTTAGTCAAATCTTCCAACTTAAAGCTTCCAAAATGAGAATTTTCTTTCCAAGTCGACTCTGGACTTATGAAACTCAATTCTGACCACGCGTACAAGTCATAATATCTTAAGTGAAGCTACTCGTGGCCTCAAAATCGCCGAACGATATGCTAGAGCTCAAAACGGCTGATCGAGTCATTACATTCTCCCCCACTTAAATATACGTTCATCCTCGAACATGCTAAGAATTACACTAGAGTTGTCTGAAATAACTATTTAAAACCTCGTGCACCTACCCATACTACCATAACTCAGTTGAGTACATTTGCTCGAGCAAAATTTAAAATTCCCATTTTTTCTTAGTCAAATAAGCCTTAGAGCCTAATTCCAGCATCTGTAATTCTCTGTCATGCTTGTTCCTAACATGCGAACACCGTATCAATCACTACATGATGCACTAATACATGTTTGCATACATTTGCCGAATCCACACCATGCACCACATAATCTACATGACCATAAGGACACATTCTGATAATGATAGCCGAATTTTCACGAATTTGATGCTCACAACACACCTCATGACTAATATAAGCCCTGATCCAACTCTTGCAATACTATCACGATGGAAGAGATGTGTGAAAATTCATATCTAACTGCCGAGTCAACAATTCATTGAGTTCCCCTTCTTGACAAGAACCATTACCTCATTTTGGACTGAATATCGATATTTGCTCTGCAATATGCTTCATATAAATCAGACCGCACTGATCCCAGGTCCAATAATCTCATCTCACCCAGTACAAGTTTCTCAGGCAATAAGCCACCTCAGACTTTGCCAAAAGTCTCATTGAATTCCAGAATGTGCCAACAAGCTGCAAACTTGACTGTGATACCAAAGGAAAAATAAACCCTGGAAAGAACTACTCAACCCATATAACTAATTAAACAACTGCAAAGGTGTTATAAAGCTTCCTCAGAAAATGAGAAACAAAACACACAAGAATAGATATAGGAAATTGTACTCAACATCACATTGTTGCGGCATGCAACCCGATCCACACATAAATCTAAGAAACCAGAAATTTCCAGTTCTAGTTTCCTTCTTCACGAACATGGGAAGGTCATCACGTTCGCAAAGAAGTATCTGGGACAGTGGGAAAATTGCTCTTTGCATTTGCGGTAAGGCTCATGCATTCGTGAAGCCTTGCGAGCCTAGGCCTTCGCGTTCGCGAAACCCCACTCGCGTTCGTGTAGGGGAAATAGGGTCGGGCAGGTTCAATGAGCTTTGCTCTTCGCGTTCGCAGATGAACTATCATATTCACGATGCCCAATCAGGGTAAGCCTTCGCGTCCACGATAAAGGCCATCACAGCTGGGCAAAAGCTTATTTTAAATACGGGACTTAGGGATTTTCTCCCATTTTCCACTCACTTGGGCATTTTTAAAGGTTCAAAATGGGATATTTCAACCTAGCAATTAAAGGTAAGTAATTCTCACCTAATGTGAGTTTAATACATGGGTTATGGGTAGATTTTAACATGTAGATTTGTGGAATTCATGTGTTAGATGAAAAACCTAGGTTTTGATTAAAAAAAATAGGATTTTACCACGAAAATGATTATGGGACTTAGTGAAAATTATATATTTATGTTCCTAAGGTTATGAGTAACAACTTTCTACAGAAATTTTTGTAATCCGGGCACGTGGTCCGGGGGGTGAATTTTAGGAATCTTGCATTTTGGGTTGGGTAATCAATTTAATAGTTAGAATATAAACTTTTGAATATATATTGATTAGTTTTTACACTATTTGAATAGTTTTGGATTGTTCGGCTCTGATTTAAGGGTTCAAGCACATTCATGAGTTTGGAAGTAGGCTTTGAGATGAGGTAAGTCTCTTTTCTAACCTTGTAAGAGGGTAATTTCCCCATAGGTGAACTTAACTAAAATGTGTGATTGTTTGTGGGGGCTACATACGCACGAAGTGACGTGAGTCCGTATGTAGATACTATTCATGTTTATGTACGGGTAGCTTTAGGCTTACACCATGCTTTGTGGACACTATTATTTGATTAGATTTGTTAATTGAATCAAATGGAACTAAGTTGAGAAATTTGAAGGATTTAAAAGCTTCAAGTTGAATTGTCTTTACTTTGGAAAAGAATCAAGAAAGGGTTATGAGTTATTTGATGAATTTATATTTGATTGCGTTGCATTTATGATTCGCAAATGGGGTAATAGATGCATCTATGGTTCGCGCCATTTTACCCTCGGCAGTGCACAGTTTACATTTATGTTGGATCGGGTCGAACGTCCTCAGTGGAATTTGTGTGTGATAATAGAACCGGAAGTCCCTTTTATAACAACGTATAAATTCATCGTTTGAGAGATAAATTGTTTTAAACAAAAGAAGTGTTTTGGGTTCTTAAATTGATGAAAGAATTGTTCAGCTATTTCCCATCCTAAGTTCTATTGTTATCTTTATATATCATGTTTAATTAGAATTTTATATTATTATATTGTTGGCCGTAGTAAGTGTTTGAGTCGACCCCTCGTCACTGCTTCTTCGAGGCTAACTAGATACTTACTGGGTACATATTTTTATGTACTCACGCTATATTTCTATACTTAATTGTATAGGATTTGAGGCAGGTATATTTGGCCACCAGTTCGGCGCGCAGATTTGATCCGTATCCCGAGACATCATGGTGAGTTGCCTTCTGAGCCGTTCTGCAGCAGCTGGAGTCTCTCTTATGCTTATTTTTCTGTCTATTTTCTTTCAGACAGTAGGCTAGTGATCTTTTGTATATTCTACTAGATTGCCCACATACTTGTGACGCTAGGTCTTGGCACACACACTAGTACACTTATGATTATGGTGTTGTATACATGATTACGGCTTGTATTCGTTGCTTCAGTTTAAGTTTTTTTCATTGGTAAATTTCTAAATCTTTTAACAAAAGAAGAATTTTTATCCACTTAGTAATTTATTTAAATGAAAATCAATAGTTTGATCAGTGTTGGCTTGTCTAGCAATAGTGTTGGGCGCCATCTCGGCCTATGATGGAATTGGGTCGTGACACTCATTTTGCACTTCGTAATGCATTAATAGATCATTTATGGGAGCATGCTAGAGGTGAAAGTTGAACATTTAAGTAGTATTTAAACAAAATTTTAACTTACATGTAATATATACTAAATTATCTTGTATCTCAATAATAACACTTTTATTTGAATTACCCATTAATACGCATAATCTAAAGTATTTGCATACAAATTATATTATTTAAAAATTTATGATATAAAATAAATTTATTTTAAATGGTTATATAGGAAAGAAATATGAATTATATGGAATGAATATGTAAAAAAGAAAAAGATATACTCCCTCCGTTTCAATTTATGCGAACTCATTTGACTGGGCACGGAGTTTAAGAAAAGAGAAAGACTTTTGATCTTGTGGTGTAAAATGAAGCACTTTATTTTGTGTGGCTATAAATCATTGCATAAAGGTAAATTGTTTCCAAATAAGGAAAGAGGTCATTCTTTTTGGCACGCACTAAAAGGAAATAGGTTCACATAAATTAAAACGGAGGGAGTATATGATTTTGTTTAATGGAAATCAGAAAATAATATTTAAATAAAAAATAATAATATAATATGGTAGAGAGAGTTGCATGTAAAAAGAAATATTTTTTTTGGAGTAGAAAAATAGGGTAATAGTTAGAGTTTGTTTACTCTATATTTTGGAGTAGAGATTTGGAACGAAGGGTTGGAGATGCCCAGACCTGTTTTTAGCAGCAAGGGTTGGTGAATAATCGGAACATTGCAAGTCCTGTTTGGTTTCTGCAAAGAGGATTAAGGATTGATTAACCAGGGGCGAAACCACCTTTTATATTGGGTGGTCAATCGATCACCTTTTACCGAAATATTACAAAAAAATTATATTATGTATATATAAGTAAAATATTGATTTTAAATATAACAACAACAACAACCGAGTATATTCCTACAAGTGGGGTCTGGGAAGGGTAATATGTACGTTCCCCTAATATTTAAATCAGTCTATGCGGCAAGCTCGAGAATTTTAACTTTTAAGACGTTGTCTGGTTTGTGGATTAGCTCGGAGTAGACAAAAGAGGATAAATTTCTTCGCGTATGTTTCCAGTAGCATCCGAGGTTTATACCAATGGTTGATACACAATACGTCTCTCTCTATATATATACACTTTTATCACTAAATTATAGTAGTTAATTAATAGTAATAAAGTACATAGTATTAGTTTTCACGTTAAATTATGACTTAATCATCTCCGACAAGAGCACATGATAAACTCTTTAATAGAGAATGACGGATGATTTGCCCTACTACCATATTTCTCTTTCCCAACCTAACTCCATTATACTTGATTTTCTTTAGTAATATTGTTTGATGTTCATTTATTAGATATTTTATATTTCTTATTGATTTATGAACAAAGTTCTTTGTTAGACGGTAGAACTGAAATAATCTCGTCCCCTATGCGTTTGTCTTAACTATTTGCAAAATAAGAAAAGAGTAAAAAAGATGGATCCAAATGAGAGAAAAAAAGGGATGAATCCGTATTGGATCGGGAGGATTGAACCCGACGTGAATCGAACACGCAACCTTCTGATCTGGAGTCAGACGCGCTACCATTGCGCCACGGATCCTGGACGATAAAGTTTTGCTGCAAAATATATATATAGTAAATTTAACCTTTCTCATGAAACATTGACTTTTCCGTCGTTATGGGGTGAGGGTGTGTGTGTTTGGGGTTTGTGGGGGGAGGGGGAGAGGGGTAAACTCGGAAAGACCGTTCATAAGTTTAAAACTTTCTTATAAATTTGATTTTTGATTTTGATTTTGATGTTTTGAGTTTTTTGTATTTTATATTTACTAGTCTCAAGGTACGCATAATGCACGAGTATCCTATCTCGATGAATGAATTTATTTAAATTGTAAGCTCCCGGAGATAATTATGAATGTTGATCATTTATAACTAATTAAATAAAGAAAGAATCTATCTCTTAGAAATTCTCAATCATCAATAAAAGTTTAACTTAAAATTTATTTCCATTTTATAATCTTAAAACTTAATATCACGAGTTATCAACTTCTCTTTTTTATTTGAGGAAGAACACATAGCAACTTGAAAACCTAAATAGTGCTAAAGGCTAGAACTTAAAATACGTGAGTACAACTAACAATCTATGAATTTCATGTGATCACAAAAATCAAAGTGCAAAAACAGCCCGAAAAAGACATCAAAAAGGATAGTAACGCAAACTAGTGAGAGAATTTAAAACTGGATGATGGCTCATCCGTGGCATATTTAATTAAGAGAATAACTAATTAGAATTAGAACTGAAAATGTATATTTGGTTTTCAAGTATTATTACTCAAGTAGAATTAGTATTTAAATGATTCTAGTATTGGGCAACGTCTAAATAATTGAAAATCATTAGCTCTTCGCAATGTGAAATCTATTTTAAGGCGTTGGAACAGATGTATTTCATATTAAATTGAAGGGCATATTCTCTGGAAATTTTTTTATGAAAATTCACTTCTTGTGACATAATAGTGGTACCGAATCTAAAATGACCAAATATTTGTTATATGTTTTAATCACGATTCTTCAAAGAGTCATCACCTAAGCACAAATTTTAAAAAATAAATCTTTCTTTTAGAGATATGGAAAGAAACGTTGGTCATATAGCTCGTAGAAAAAAAAAATGGATAACTAAGTGATAATGCCAAATTTGAAAATGTCTACTATTGAGTGAATATTTTACAAAAATAACTTTAAATATATAAAAGGTGCTGAGAGCCAATTATTGGAATAACGAAAAACGAAATTGAATTTAACGTCAACTGATTTTTTAATGCATTTTTCTTCTATTATTTCGTCCTCGTTTGTCGCGACCCGAAATTTCTACCGTTGGGACTGCGATGGCGCCTAACATCACACTTACTAGGCAAGCCAACGTTAGAGATTTATTAAGCCAAATTCTTAAATTTTTCAATAATAAGCATCAAATAAGCCCTTACAAGGTAAAAGAAAAATGCGGAAATCCATAAACAACTCTAATACTTATAGACAACTACCTAGAATCTGGTGTCACAATCCACGAACTACTAAGATTTAGCTACAAGTAAAGTGTCTGAAGGAAACACAACTGTTTTCGATACAAATGAAATAGTAAAGGAAATGCAATGAAAGGGACACCAGGGCCTGCGAAGACCAACATTACTACCTTGGATCTCAAAACAGATCAAGCAAGCAGCTAACTCAGGGTCAACTCGGTCCGGTACAAAAATTTGCACAGAAAGTACAGAGTGCACTATCAATACAACCGACCCCATGTACTGATAAGGCTAGGATAAGACACATACATAAACCTGTGCAAAATTAATTTCTAAAACATAAGATGACCTTTTGGTTCATCACATTCTCCACCTGTAAAACAACCGTTCGTCCTCGAACGAATATAGAAAAGTAATTGAACTGGTGAAAAGGTGGGGATATCTACTCCACTTATCGGACTCGCACTCCCAGGTAGCTGCCTCAACAGGCTGACCCCTCCACTGCACTCGAACTAAAAGATAGCTTTTCAATGTCAACTAATGAACCTGCTGGTCTAGAATAGCTTCTGCCTCTTCCTCATAAGTCTAATCCTTCATGTGTGACACACGGAGCAACACTCGCTCTTCGACTATAAATGCAATATCACGGACCTTATGGTCAGCATAACTCTTCTGCCTAGACTGAGCTGCGCGAAGTCTATCCTGAATAATCTTAACCTTATCCAAGGCATCCTTTACCAAATCTGTACCCAATAACCGAGTCTCCTCCATCTCAAACCATCCAACAGGCGACCGACACCGTCTACCATATAATGCTTCATAGGGGGCCATCTGAATGCTCGACTGATAGCTGTTGTTGTAGGCAAACTTCGCTAACGGCAAGAACTGATCTCAAGAACCTCCGAAGTCAATAGCATAGGTGCGAAGCATATCCCCTAAGATCTAAATAGTACGCTCGGACTATCCATCCGTCTAAGGATGAAATGATATGCTTAACTTGACCCACGTGCGCAACTCACACTGCACTGAATGCGAGGTAAATTGCATACCCTGATCAGAAATGATAGACACGGGCACATCGTGAAGGCGAACGATCTCGAAGATATAAATCTCCGCCAACTGCTCTGAAGAATAGGAAACTACCACATGAATAAAATGCACTGGCTTGGTCAGTCTATCCATAATAACCCAAACTGCATTGAACTCCCCTGAGTCTGTGGAGTCCAACAATGAAATCTATAGTGATACGCTCCCACTTCGACTCAAGAATCTCTATCTTCTGAAGCAAATCATCATGTCTCTAATGCTCGTACTTTACTTGTTGATAATTTAGACATCGAGCTACATATGCAACAATATCCTTCTTCATCCTCCTCCACCAATAATGCTACCACAAGTCCTGATATATCTTGGAGGCGCTCGGATGATCGAATACCGGGAACCGTAAGCCTTCTTTATAATCAACTTGTGAAGCCCATCAACATTAGGCACACAAACATGAGCCTGTATCCTCAAAACTCCATCATCTCCAATCGTAACCTGCTTGGAATCACCGTACCGAACTGTGCCCCTAAAGACAAGCAAATGAGGGTCATCATATTGTCGCTCCCTGATGCACTCAAACAAGGAGAAACGAGCGACTGTGCAAGCTAAAACATGACTGGGCTCAGAAACATCCAACCTCATGAACTGATTGGCTAAGGCATGAACATCTAATGCAAGAGGTCTCTCACCGACTGGAATATACGCAAGGCTGCCCATACTAACTGACCTCATACTCAAAGCATCGGCCACCACATTGGCCTTCCCGGGATGATACAGGATGGTGATATCATAGTCTTTCAATAGCTCTAACCACCTCTTCTGCCTCAAATTGAGCTCCTTTTGCTTGATCAAATTCTGCAAACTCTTATGATCGGTGAACACCTCACATGAAACGCCATATAGATAGTGCCTCCAAATCTTTAGCGCGTGAACAATGGTTACCAACGCTAAGTCATGAACTGGATAATTCTTCTCGTGAATCTTTTGCTGCCGTAAAGCATATGCAATAACCTTGCCACTCTGCATCAATACCGCGCCAATTACAATACAATATACATCACAATATACTGTATAAGGCCCTGAACCAGTGGGCAACACCAACAACAGCGTTAGAGTCAAAGATATATTGAGCTTCTGGAAACTCGCCTCACACTCGTCCAACCATCTTAATGGGGCACCCTTCTAGGTCAACCTGGTTATCGAGGCTGCTATAGATGAGAACCTCTCCACAGACAAACGGTAATAACCTGTCAATCCCAAGAAACTCCAGATCTCTATAGCTGATGTGGGCCTAGGCCAGTCCTTGACTGCCTCAATCTTCTTAGTATCCACCTGAATACCCTATGCCGATACAATGTGACCCAAGAAAGTCACAGAAATCAACCAAAACTCGCATTTTGAAAACTTAGCATATAACTGGTTGTCTCTCAAAGTTTGAAGAACAATCCAAAGATGCTACTCATGCTCCTCTCGACTACGGGAGTAGATCAAGATATCATCAATAAAAACAACCACAAGGGAATCCAGATAGCGCTTGAACACTCGGTTCATAAAATCCATAAATGTTGATGGGGCATCTGTCAGCCCAAATGACATTACTAGAAACTCATAATGCCTATACCGAGTCCGAAAAGTTATGTTAGGGATATCGGATGCCCTAATCCTCAACTGATGGTAGCCAGATCTCAGATCGATTTTTGAAAATGCCTTTGCACCCTGAAGCTGGTCAAATAAGTCCTCAATCCTCAGCAATGGATACTTGTTCTTAATGGAGACTTTGTTCAACTGCCGATAATCTATGCACATCCTCATCGATCCATCTTTCTTCTTCACAAACAACACGGGCACACCCCATGGCAAGATACTAGGTCTAATGAAGCCCATCAAGTAAGTCTTGAAAGTGCTCCTATAATTCTTTCAACTCTGGCGGGGCCATACGGTATGGCGGAATAGAAATGGGCTGAGTGCCCAGAGCCAAATCAATATAGAATTCAATATCCCTGTCGGGTGGCATCCCCATAAAATCTGCAAGAAACGCCTCTGGAAATTCATGAATGGCCGGTACTAAATCCATGGAAGGAACCTCCGTACTAGAATCGCGGACATAAGCCAAATAAGCTTGACACCAATTCTCGACCATATACCGAGCCTTCACATAAGAGATAACCCTGCTGGTAGAATGGCCAGGAGTACCTCTCCACTCCAATCAACGCAACCCTGGCAAGTCTAAGGTCACTATCTTGGTGTGACAATCCAATATAGCATGATAAGGTGACAGCCAATCCATTCCCAAAATAACATCAAAATCAACCACATCGAGAAGTACGAGATCTACACGAGCCTCAAGACTCCCAATAGTAACCACACACGAATGATAAACGCGCTCTAAAATAATAGCATCTTCCACAGGGGTAGACACATAGACAGGGGCACTCAAAGAATCACGTGGCACAACCAAATATAATGCAAAATAGGATGACATATGAATAAGTAGAACCCGGATCAAATAGCACCGAGGCATCTCTACTGCAAACTTAAATCATACATGTGATAACTGCATCAGATGACTCAGCCTCAACCCTAGCTGGAAAAGCATACCATCGGGCTGGGCCCCACCACCCTAAACTATATCTCGAGGACGAGCCCGGTCTGGCTAGCATCCAACTCTAGCGGCCTGACCTCTACCTCTAGCAGTCTGACCCCTACCTCTAAGTGGCTGAGCGGGCGGTGAAACACCTAGTGCCAGAACCATGGCACGAGAACCTTGATACTGAGAACTACTCGATGCTCGAGGGCGATATCTGGCAATGTGCCTCGAATCACCGCAAGTATAACAAGACTTCGGCTGCTAAGACTGCCTGGAAACTGACCCTAACAGCCTGAGTAACCACCCTAAAAACTCTGGAGCGGAGGTGCACTAATAGGAGCCGGTGGTGCACTGTAAGCTAGCTGATCGGAATAATGCATATGAGGGCCACAACCACCTGAAGCACCCTGAGAAGCCTGTAGTGTTGAATGAAACGTCCTGGGATGATGGCCTCTACCAAAAGTACCCCTTCCTATAGACGAGGCACCACTGAATCCACCAGAATGATGAGGTCTCTTGTTGGATCCCTAACCACTCCCCTGAGCTAGTACCATTTCAACCCGCCTGGAAACATTGGCTACTGCCTGAAAAGAAATCTCACTCCCATTCTCCTTAGCCATCTGCAATCTGATAGGCTGAGAAAGTCCCTCAATAAACCCCATTTGCTCTCTCTCTCTCTCTCTCTCTCTCTCTCTCTATATATATATATATATATATATATATATATATATATATATATATATATATATATATATATATATGTGGAATAGACTTCTAATTTATACGAAATGATGTATTTTGATTATTCGAAACATCATGTAACAATAAGTAATTATACTAGATAATATTATATGCTTTGATATAACTATATATGTAAAATTGATTTAAAATTTTAATATGTTGTACTGTAATTTTTATATTTTAATTAAATAAAATAAAAAATAATATAAGTATCTTATGATAAATATTTAAATTTATTTTTCTCAAAGAATTATAAGATCTTGGTATTATCCTTTTTGTTAATTTGACACTCAAAAGCACTTTTTAGAAAGATTGGTCAAACACAATTCGTTTACTAAATGTTGCAAAAAATATTTTTTAAATGAATTGGCCAAACACAAATAATTTTTTTTTAAAGTACTTTTTTAAAATTACTTCTGAACAAAAATACTTTTCAAAAGAAATAGATTTTGACGGTTTGGCCAAACGGCTCTTCGTTACATTCAAAGAGAATATCACTCTATTCTCTTCAAAGTATTAGTTTAAGATTTGGCGAATTTAGCTTTAATATATATAACAGAACCTCTTTTTAATTAGTTGAGAAAATATATTGATATTATTTAGGATACATACAAGCAAAATAATGAAGTGTAAATAAATTTATCAAAATAATAAGATAGGAATTTCAACAGATATTGAACAACCACAGAATCTGAAACCCGATTTGAACGCCTAAGGTAATAATTGCTATGTGAAATAAAAAATTAGAAAAAATTACAAGAAAATACACTTGATATCACACCAAAACAAAAAAATAGC
>MU693158.1:66145-110491 GCA_026770625.1 Nicotiana glauca
CCAAATCGAATCTCGTACTGAGTGGCAATCAAAGAACCCTGCTGCAGACGCTCGAACTACTTCCGATAGTCCTCTCTCTGATTGATAGGAAGGAACTTCTCAAGAAATAACTGAGAGAACTCATCCCAAGTTAAAGCAGGTGATCCAGCTGGTCTTGTCAACATATAATCCCTCCACCATCTCTTGGCGGAACCCATCAGATGAAATGCAGCAAAGTTAACCCCATTAGTCTCCACTATCCCCTTGTTCCATAATACCTCATGACCATTGTACAGATAGTCCTAGAGATCCTCTGAAGACGTACCGCCATAGTGAGCCAAGAAAATTTTGGTAAACTTATCCAATCTCCACAAGGCCTCATAAGACATAGTTGATCCATCACCGGTCTGTGCCGCAACACCCGACTGAACTACCCCAATAGTCTGAGCTGCAGGAGTCTAAAAATGAGGAGCCATCTGCTCTAGAGTATGGGTAGCGGGAGTCCGTGCTCCTCCCCTAGCCTAAGAGATAAATGGTGCTACAAGGAATGTGTCGGTCTATGCCACACTCTCTATGAGGTGCACTAGACGGACCAAAGCATCCTAAAGTACCGGGGTGGCAACCCTCTGAGACCTGAGCTGGTCTTGTTGGAACGGTCTAGGATGAAGCCTCCTCATCAAACTCTTCCTGAGGCTCCGCCGTTGGTGCTTCTGCTCAAGCTCTGGGCTGAGCCCTGCCCCTGCCTCGGCCTCTGGCACAGCCTCGACCTCGACCTCGACCTCGACCTGTCGTAGGAGCTGCCATTGTGGGCTCTGACTGCTGCTCAACAAAGGATGTGGTACGTGTTCTCGCCATCTACGAAAGAACGAGAGTGGAGGAGTTTGATTAGCATTGAGAGAACAAAAATTGCACAATAGAGAATAATAGAAGTGAACTTGTTCCTATACTCTATAGCCTAAGAGAGATAAGTACAAGCGTCTCCGTACCAATCTCTCAGACTCTACTAAGCATGTTCGTGAATTGCAATACCTAGGCAACCTAGTTCTATTATACCAACTTGTCACGATCCTAGATTCTCACCTCCGGGACCGTGATGGCGCCTAACATCACACTTTCTAGGCAAGCCAACATTAGAGATATATAAAGCCAAATTCTTAAGTTTTTCAATGATAAACATCAAATAAGCGATAACAAGGTAAAAGAAAAGTGCGGAAATCCATAAACAACTTTAATACTTATGCACAACTACCCAGAATCCGGTGTCACAATCCACGAACTACTAAGATTTAGCTACAAGTAAGGTGTCTGAAGAAAATACAACTATTTTTGAAAAAAATGAAACAGTAAAGGAAATGCATTGAAGGGGACGCCAGGTCCTGTGGACACCAACAGAACTACCTTGGTTCTCCAAACAGATCAAGCAAGCAGCCAGACTCAGGGTTAACTCGGATCAACACCAAAATCTGAACATAAAGTGCAGAGTGCAGTATCAGTACAACCAACCCCATGTACTGGTAAGTGCCGAGCCTAACCTTGGAGAAGTAGTGATGATGCTAAGATAAGCCACATACATAATAACCCTGTGCAATTTAACAGTATATATATACAAAATAATGGCAAGCAAGAGATAAAGAAATAATATCGGAAGAATGACATGCTGAACGGATTACAAGATAGAGAATCACAGCAGTAAAGAAACTTGATCAACTATTATACTTTGAACCAATAATAACAAGTAAACACAATAAAGGAAAATGCACAACATCACCCTTCGTGCTTTTACTCTCAACCTCACCAGATAATCAATAGAAATGACACGACATCACTCTTCGTGCTTTTACTCTCAACCTCACCATATAAATCAACAGAAATGGTACGACATCACCCTTCATGAATTAACTCTCTCATAAATGACACGGCATCACTCTTTGTGCATTAATACTCACAAAATATGGTACAACATCACCCTTCGTGCATTAACAATCTCCCTCACCAAAACAAATAACAATAACAACAGGGAGATAGAAATATCAAGAACAAGTCTTACTTCAACAATTGGTTTCCACAATACCAACCTCAAATTTGAATCAATACTCACTCAATAACAAAATCCGTAAATATGATAAGAACAATCAAAATAATGATAAAATAATCTAAGCATGGGTAATTTGATCACGGAAAGCCACAATTTCATGAATAAGACTCACTCGCATACCATGACTCGACAACTACGCATAGATACTCGTCACTTCACCTATACATTGTACTCAACATTCAAAAACGTAGCAAATAAGCAAATAATACCTAATCCCTCAAGAAAAGGTTGACCATGACACTTACCTCGCTCCAACGGCCAAACTCAAAGCTCAACCTCAACGTTTCTCTTCCACAAGCCTCCGGACCAATAGAATCTAGCAAAGCCTGGATATGTAATTGATTTTGGTATCCGACCTCAATTTGAGGTCTAAATCCCCAAATTTCAAAATCCCTTGTTTCTACCCAAAAATCCCCAATTCCTCCATGAAAACCTTAGATTTTAGATTGAAATGTTGTAAAATGAAGTGAAAGATTGAAATAAACTAGTTTACAATCACTTACCAATATTTTGGAGAAGAAATAGTCTTTGGAAAATCGCCTAGAGGGTTTCTTGTTTTGAAAGTTTTAAAAAATGAGCAAAAATCCCATCTAAGTCTCTTTTACATAGCTGCTCATGTCGCATTTGCGACCTGGGCTTCGCAAATGCAAAGCCCGCAAATGAGAAGGGACCATCGCAAATGCGAAGTCCTTCAAACCTCTGATGACTTTGCAAATGCGAAGATTTTCTCGCAAATGAAGGATTGCCTGGCCCAGCTACTCTTCTCATTTGTGATGAGTATCTCGCAAATGTGAAGTTGTCATGCTTGCAAATGCAAACACTGATCTCGCAAATGCGAGATCATAGGCCAATTCCCGAAATTTGCAGATGCCAACAATGCATAAGTCCAATTTCACTCTGTAGCCTATCCGAAACTCATCCAGCCCTCGAGGCTCCAAACAAAACATTCACAAAAGTCTTAAAACATCATACGAACTTGCTCGCATGATCGAATTTCCCAAATAACACCTAGAACTACGAATTTAAAACCAAATCAAATGAAATTTTCAAGAAAACTTTAAAACTTTTAATTTCTCAACCGGAAGTCTGAATCATGTCAAACCAATGTTGTTTCTCACAAATTTTACAGACAAGTCATAAATAGGGTGTTACACTTATATCGGGTTCAGGAACCAAAATACGGCCCGATATTCAAAAAGTCAAACTTGGTCAAACACTTCCATTTTATTAAGCCTTTAGCTTTCAACTTTCAATAATGTCCGATATCTTGGGCTAGGGACTTTTGATTTTGATTTTGATTTTGAGTATATCCCCAAGTCCCAAATCACAATACGGACCCACTAGCACCGTTAAAATATGAATCCAGGTCCATTTACCAAAAATGTTGACCAAAGTTATATGAATCCAAGTATGTTTACCAAAAATATTGACCGAAGTTAACTCAAATGATGTTTTAAGGCAAAATTTCTTATTTTCATCAACTTTTAACTTAAGTGCTTTTCGAAAACACACCCGGACTGGAGATACAAATCGAGGAGGGTAAAAAGGAGATTTTTAGGGCTTGAAAGTGCAAAATTGAGTTCTAATACACAAAATAACCTTTCAGGCCATCATAATAATAATAGTGGTAATGTCGAAGGTACACATAGACTTATAGGTAAAAATGTGAATGGTAGCCAATGTCTAGTATTGTAGCAGTTGACAAACATAATTAAAAACTTATCTAAACTTAGTTTTACATACATGCTAGATTTTGTATTAATATATCATAGTTGAGTGATGAATTGAGATGAGAAATATGTATACATGAAGATATAGTTCAGCGTGATCAGTGGCGGAGGCAGGATTTTTGCTAAAAGGGTTCAAAAAAAATTAGAAGGGCTAGTAGGGATTGAGCAAGCAACCTAACAAAGGTTTTGAATCCCTTTGATCACTGAGCTATGCTTTTAGACAATATTAAAGGGATTCAAAATATAATATATAGAGGTACAAACAGAATTTTGCCTTGTATGTATAATATAATTTTCCGGAGAAGGGGGTTCGAGTGAAACCCTTCCGCCCCACTAAATCTACCCCTGAGCATGATAGAAAAATATTTAATGTCACGTGTCATATATTCTATGTTGTTTCGAGGAAGAGGAAAACCCGAAAATAAAGAAGATAAAGAATATTAAATTTTAACGTGGAAAACTCTTCAAATAGAAGGTAAAAACCACAGGATCACAAAGATGCGAAAAGCTCCACTATAACAATAAGAGAGTTACAAAAGTTCTCCAAATTGGCTACATAAAAAATGCCAAACACGGAGCAACAATAGCAACGATAAATCAAATGAAGAAAGAGGATAAGTTACAAACTAGAGCTACTATTCGGGGCTCGAAATCAGATGCTACAAGTCTCCAAATCCGATCTCCGCCTTTCATATGAAATATCAAGATGTTAAAAACACTCATTCAAAATTTCAGGCTGATACAATGGTTAATTAACCAGAAAATTTGATTTGAAGTTGGCTGGTCGGAATAAAAAAATGCAGCGAAACAAACACTTTCTTCTCTCTTCTCTCTTGATGAAAGCTCTCTTAAAAATCACTCTTGTGCTCTTAAGTCTTTTAAAGACTTTTACCAATTAGCATTGAACAATTCTCCAAGATTTTCCTATTTATAGATCATGAGTGGTTCCTTCTCTTAAAGCCCAAACCAACTCTAAATATGAATAAACAACGAATCTAATTCCGAATAGGAAGGAATGGAAACCAAAATAGAATAGGATTAGGCCATTGGGCCTTTGTATGGACAACATAGGCATGAGCCCGAAAAATTCCCCCTCCATCCAAGGGGCCAAATATATCTTCAAGTAAAGGAACTATTGACAGGCTTCATTCCTGCCAATTTTTTGCAAAATCCATGCTTATCTGCAAGCTTAACTACGAAGTCCTCAGGTTGTTCCATATAAATCTGTTCATCTAAATCACCATGAAGAAAAGCACTCTTAACCTCCATCTGGTCAACCTCTAAATCTAGGCTCGCAGCTAAGCCTCGAACCACACGAATAGAAGACATCTTCACAACAGGGGGAAAAGTTTCATCAAAATCAACTCCCCTCTTCTGGCCAAAACCTTTAACAACTAACCTCGCATTTGTACTGGGCACAGAGGTATGATTATATTTCTTTACTCTGAATATTCATCTATTTGATAAAGCTTTCTTACCTTTCGGCAATTTCACTAACTCATATGTGCCATTCTCATAGAGTGACTTCATCTCTTCTTTCATGGAATCTATCCACTGATCTTTGTGAGTAGCTTGCATGGCTTCATCAAAATTCTCAAGTTCTCCCATGTCAGTCAAAAGTACATACTCATCAGGAGGATAGCGCATGGATTTTTGCTTCTCCCTCATAGATCTTCTAAGAGAGGTTTTAGGTGCATTTAAATTACCTAAGCAGGAATTGGTTGTTGATCAACTACAACTTCATCAACTATAGCATCCATAACATTCTACACCATGAAGATAATTTTGATCTTGATCACTATCTTCATTATTGTCTTGGGTTCCTTCATGTGCAATAGGTTCCTTGGCAATAGAACTAAATCAATATCAACTAAGCTCTCATTAATCTGAGAACCTATATTCTCAGCTTTGTCAATATATTCAATAGTCTAGGCTTCAAAGAATATTTTATCACGACTTCTAATAAGTTTATTGTCAATAGGATTATAAAAACGATACCCAAACTCATCTTGACCATAACCAACAAAGATGCACTACTTAGTTTTAAAATTCAGTTTCGATCTCTCATCTTTAGTATCATGCACACAAGCTTTACACCCAAAAACTCTCAGGTGATCATAAGAAACATCTTTGGCAAATTAAACTTTATTTGGGACATCACCATCCAAAGTAATAGCAGGAGACAAATCGATAACATAGGCAACAGTGTTAAGTGCTTCCACCTAAAATGTACTTGGAAGTTTAGCCTCTAAAAGCTCTAACTCTCTCAACTAGAGTTCTATTCATCCTCTCTGCAAAACCATTCAATTGAGGCATCTTGGATAGAGTTTTCTGATGGCGAATTCCTTGTTTCTTGCAATAGTTACCAAAGGGACCACAATATTTACCACCATTATCAGTGCGAATGCATTTTAATTTCTTTCCCGTATGTCTCTTAACTAAGGCCTGAAATTCCTTAAACATGCCGAGTGTTTGATCTTTTGATATTAAAGGATACACCCAGAGCTTGCGAGAATGATCATAAATGAAGGTCACAAAGAAAAGTGAACCACCTTTTGACTTTGCTTTAAAAGAACCACACAAATTAGAGTGTACTAACTCCAATAATTCGAGCTTTCTTGAAGGAGGATGGCTGTGAAAGAAAACCCTTTTCTGGTTGCCAGCTAAATAATGGATACACCTTTTTAGCTTTGCTTGTTTTGCTCCAGAAAGAAAACTTTTCTTAACCAAATTAAACATGTATGGTTACGTTTTGTGATTATGAGACTAGAGCAGACCTTTTGTTACTTGATATGATCGATTTTGAGGTCATCTTGGGCATGGATTAGTTATCCCCATATCATACCATCGTAGATTATCATACCAAGACTGTTACTTTAGCGATGCTAGAGTTGTCGAGGTTGGAGTAGAAGGGTTCCTCCATTAGTACATCTAATTGAGTTATCTCTTTTCTGAAGGATCGACATATGGTGAAGAAGGGTTGTTTGGCTTATTTAGCTTATGTTCTGGATACCACTGCAGAGTCTCCGACGACTGATTTAGTCCCAGTAGTCTGGGAGTTCACCGATATTTTCCCTTTTGACCTTCCAAGCATGCCACCGGATCATCATATTGATTTCTGTATAGATTTAGCTCCAGGCACTCAGCCTATATCTATCCAACCGTACCGTATGACTTCGAAGGAGTTGAAAGAGTTGAAGGAGCATCTTGAGTAATTGTTAGCAAAAGGATTTGTGAGACCAAGTATATCACCTTGGGGTGCACCAGTGTTATTTGTGAAGAAGAAAGATGGAATTATGTGGATGTGCATTGATTACCGCCAACTAAACAAGGTTACCATTAAAAACAAGTATCTGTTACCGCGTATTAATGATTTGTTTGACCAATTGCAGGGTGCTAGGGTGTTTTCTAAGATCGACTTGAGATCGGGGTACCATCAGTTTAGATTCAGGAATCAGATGTTTCAGAGACTACTTTCCGTACTAGATATGGCCATTATGAGTTCCTGGTGATGTCTTTCGGCTTGACTAATGCCCCGGCAGCGTTTATGGATTTGATGAATAGGGTGTTCAGGCCTGATATTGATTCATTCGTCATTGTCTTCATTGATGATATTTTGATCTATTCACGTAGTCTGGGGGAGCACGAACAACATTTGAGAGCAGTGCTTTAGACATTGCGAGAGCAGAAGCTATATGTTAAGTTCTCCAAGTGTGAGTTTTAGCTAGAGTCAGTATCATTCTTGGGGCGTATTATATCAGGAGAGTGTATTAAGGTGGATCCCAGGAAGATTGAGGCAGTTCAGAGTTGGACACATCCCACTTCAGTGACTGAGATCAAGAGTTTTGGGTCTAGTAGGTTATTATCGCCGATTTTTGCAGGGCTTTTCATCCATTGTAGCACCTTTGACTAGATTGACCCAGAAGGGTTCTCCTTTTTGTTGGTCCGATGATTGTGAGTTGAGCTTTCATAATCTCAAGACAACTTTGACTACAGCATAGGTTCTAGTGTTGCCTTCCGGTTTGGGGATGTATATTGTGTCTTGCGACACTTTACGCGTTGGTTTGGGTTGTGTATTGATGTAGGAAGGGCAAGTTACTACATATGTTTCAAGCCAGTTGAAGATTCATGAGAAGAATTACCTTGTGCATGATTTAGAGTTAGCTGCGATTGTTCATGCTCTTAACATATAGAGGCATTACCTATATGGGGTGTCATGTGAGGTTTATACTGATCATAGCAGCTTACAGCATTTGTTCAAATAGAGGGATATCAATTATAGGTAGTATAGATGGCTTGAATTACTGAAGGATTATAAATCACCATTCTTTATCATCCAGGCAAGGCATATATGGTCGTGGATGCCTTAAGTAGTAAGGTAGAGAGTATGGGTAGCTTGGCATTCATTTCAGCAGAGGAGAGGCCACTAGCTTTGGATATTCAGTCCTTGGCTAACAAACTTGTGAGGTTGTATATTTCTGAGCCCAACCGAGTTCTTGCATGTGTTGTTGCCCAATCTTCACTATTGCGGCAGATCAAGACTTAGCAGTTTGATGATCCGCATTTGGCAGTCCTCAGAGAGACGATACTACAAGGTAGTGCCAAGGAGGTTTCTATTAGCGAGGATGGTGTTCTGCGACTCCAGAGTCGTCTATGTGTTCCTAATGTCGATGGCTTGAGGGAGATTATTCTACAAGAGGCACACAGTTCACGGTATTCTATTTATCTAGGTGCTACGAATATGTATCGTGACCTGAGACAACATTATTGGTGGCGGCGAATTAAGAAATACATAGTAGAGTATGTATCTAGATGCCTAAATTGCCTACAGGTCAAGTATGAGCACCAGAGGTTAGATGGCCTACTTCAGCAAATGACTATACTTGAGGGGAAATGGGAGCATCACTATGGACTTTGTAGTTGGATTGTCGCGGACCTTGCAGAAGTTTGAAGCAGTTTGGGTCATCATCGACAGGTTGACCAAGTTGACCCACTTCATTCCGGTTGCGACTACCTATACTTTAGAGAATTTGGCCCAGATTTTTATTCAGGAGATAGTTCGGTACATGGTGTGCCTGTTTCCGTCATATCAGATATAGGACCTCAATTCACTTCCTATTTCTGGAGAGCTGTACAGAGTGAGTTGGGGACCCGTGTAGAGCTCAGCATAACATTTCACCTCAGACCGGTGGGCAGTCGGAGCGGACAGTTCACTTCTCATTTCTGGAGAGCTGTTCAGAGTGAGTTGGGGACCCGTGTGGAGCTCAGTACAAAATTACATCCTCGGACCGACGGACAGTTGGATCGAACAGTTCAGATTTTGGAGGATATGCTTAGAGCATGTGTGATTGATTTGGAGGACAGTGGTATCAGTTCTTACCTTTGGCCGAGTTTTCTTACAACAACAATTATCAGTCCAGCATCGAGATGGCTCCATTTGAGGCTTTATATGGTCGGCGATATCGTTCTCCTTCGGGTGGTTTGAGCCTGGTGAGGTAAAATTATATGGTACAGATTTAGTGAAAGATGCCTTGGAAAAGGTAAAGTTGATCCAAGAGTGACTTCGCACAGCACAGTCTAGACAGAAGAGTTACGCGGATCAGAAGGCACAAGATGTATCATTTATGGTCGGCGAGAAGGTTCTCTTGAAAGTCTCGTCGATTAAGGGTATTATGAGGTTCGGGAAGAAGGGAAAGTTGAACCAAAGGTTTATATGCACATTCGAGGTGTTGATGCGAGTTGGGGAGGTTGCTTATGAGCTTGCTTTGCCTCCCAGCTTATCAGGAGTTCATCCGTTTTTTCACGTGTCTATGCTCCGGAGGTCCCACGCCGAATTGTCACATGTGTTAGACTTCAGCACTATTTAGCTAGATGAGAGCTTGGATTATGAGGAGGAGCTAATTGCTATTGTTGATAGACAGGAACGCCAGTTGAGATCCAAGAGGATTTTTACAGCAAAGGTTCAGTGGAGGGGCCAACCAGTCGATGAGGCAACCTGGGAGTCCGAGGAGGTCATGCGAAGCAGATACCCACACTTATTCAACACTTCAAGTATAAATCTAAACTCGTTCAAGGACGAACGTTTTAAGAGGTGGAGAATGTAACAACCCAACTGTTTGTTTTGCTTTCTATAACCCCATTCCCCTAAATAAAACTTTCCATACTTGCTTTTACTAATTTATGACTTGCATGGAGGTTTGGTTCGGGATTTGGAAGAGTTTGGGTTGAAATCGGAACACTCGGTTCCTTAAAGTTAGCTTAAAAGGCCAAGTTTGACTTCGATCAATATTTTGAGTAAACGACCTCAGAATCGGGTTTTGAAGGTTCCAACAAGTTTGTATGATGATTTTGGACTTTGGCGTATGTTCGGATCGGGTTTTTGATGACCCGTGAGCGTTTTGGCGCCTAATAGTGAAAGTTAATTCTTTAAGAATTTTGGAGTTCTTTAAATTTAGTTTGGAGCGGGTTTTTGTGATATCAAAGTTTGAATGGAATTCCAAGATCGGGAATAGTTCGGTAGTGTCATTTAAGACTTGCACGCAAAATTGGTGTCAATCCGAGTAGTCTAAGTATGATTTGACGCGTTCAGAGCAATTTAGAAACTTGAAGTTCAAAATTTGATTCAATTTGGTTTAGGAGTGTGATTCTTGGTTTTGTTGTTATTTTACGTGTTTTGAGAGTTTGAGCAAGTCTGTATTATGTTTATAGACTTATTGGAGTTGTTGGAAGGGGTCCCGAGGGGCTCGGGTGCATTTTGGATCACTCGAAGGTGAGATGAAACACACCAGATTTGTTGCTTCTGGTTTCCTTCTTCGCGAACAAGATACCACCCTGGCATTCGCAATGAAGGATTTAGGGTGCTGAGGCTGGGAAGCTTATGTCCTTCGCGTTCGCATTCTGAGGATCGCATTCGTGAAGATATGGATCCTCTAGCCTTCGCGTTCGCGTGGCCTGGATCGCGTTCGCATAGGGGGAGGCTTAGCTAGTGGCCGCTGTTGACTCTTCGTGTTCGCGTAGGGTAGGCCATATGAGCCTCCGTGTTCGTGAGGCTCATGTCGCGTTTGCAATGAGTAAGCTCCCTAGGCCTAGATCGTTTGTCTTCGAGATCACGAGGCCTTTTCTGCGATCGCGTAGAAGGCAAATCTAGGCAGTGACTTTTAAAAAATGGGACTTAGGCTATTTTTGCTCATTTTTTCCATTTTGGTGCGATTTTTGGAGCTCTTAGAGAGGGGATTTCACTTAGCACTTTGAGGTAAGTAACTTCCACACAATGTGTGTTAATTACATAGTATATGGTTAGGTTATAACATGAAAACTAGTGAAAGTAATGGGTTTAGGTAAAAACCTAGGGTTTTACAAAAAATGAGATTTAACCACGAAATTTATTATGGAATTTAGTAAAAATCATATACTTATGTTCCTTAGGTAATGGGTAACAATTTACTTTAAAAAAATTCAAAAATCGAGCATGTGGGCCCGGGGGTGAATATTAGGAATCTTGAAATTTAGGTTGGGTAATCACTTGAATGATTGAATTACGAACTTTTGAGCATAGATTGATTAGTTTGTATCTGACTAGTTTCAAGTCGTTCGGCATCAAATTTGGAGATTTGGGCGCGTTCTTGAAATTGGAAGTAGGCTTGAGATGAGGTAAGTCTCCTTTCTAACTTTATAAGAGGGAAATATTCCTATAGGTGAATTTAATTAAAAATGAAAGTATTTGTGGGTGCTATGTACGCACGAGGTAGCGAGAGTCTGTACGTAGCTATAATTGCTGTTACGTTCCGGTAGTTTAGGTTTACACCATGCTTTGTGAATACAGTTATTTGTATTAAATGGAATTAAGTTGAGATTTCTAAGGATTTAAAGCTTCAAATTGAATTGCCTTTTTCTTTTAAAGAAAAGAATTTGATTTAAATGATTGAATTTATATTTGACAGCGTCTCATGAATGATTTGCGAGCGGGGTGATAGATACATCTATAGTTCGCACCGTTCGACCCTCCGGCAGTGCACATTTTATTATTATGTTGGATCGGTTCGTACGTCCTCGGCATAACTTGCGCATGCTATTTATTTAGAACTTTCTGTGATTTGTGTTGCTTTAATGCCTTGGATGTAAATTGCTAAATGATATGACTGAAATTTACATTATATTTATGAAAGAAGAATTTGTCACTTCTGGATATCTACTGTCGGTATTTATATGATATCCATGCTAGCATAATACTTTAATTATATTACCGTTGACCCTAGTAAGTGTCAAGTCGATCCCTCGTCACTACTTCTTCGAGGTTAGACTGGGTACATATTGTTTATGTACTCATACTACGCTTCTATACTTAATTGTACAGGATCTGAGGCAGGCGCATCTAGTTATCCACCAGGCGTGCATACTTAATTCGGAGTGAGACTTACGGTGAGCTACCCCCGCCTTATCCATTCAGCAGCATACCGGAGTTTCTCTTTTGCTTGTATCTGTCTACTTACTTCAGACAGTAGGGTAGTCCTCTTTTATATATTTCTACTAGTTGCCCACACACTTGTGACACTATATCCTTGGCACATATTAGTAGACTTGATTTTGGGTTGTATTCCTTTAATTATGATTTCTTTTAGTTATTTCCGTTTCAGTTGCTTTAAAAATTCGTTATTTATCGAATGATTTAAATTTAAGTCAAGTAAATGTTTGGATTGTTTAGTGAAATAAATGAGAACTAACTAGTTGATCAGTATTGACTTGATTAACAACAGTGTTGGGTGCCATCACGACCTATACTTGGGTCGTGACACTTGACTCCTCAAGCCACTACTATTGAGCCATTGGTGAGCTTCAGTTGGCCATTAAAGAGGGCATTATGGTAACCTTAATCGTCTAATCTTCCCACGGAGATCAAATTGAAAGGGAAGTCTGGAGCATATGCTTGACTTCTTGAAGAACTAACGTTGAACCATTATTAGTTTTCAAATTAACAGTGCCTACACCAAACACCTTAACTTCACTAGCATTGCCCATCTTTAACACTCCAGAATCAACAAGAGTATAAAATGAGAAAAAGTCTTTTTTTGGTGTGACATGTGAGGTAGATCCAGAATCTACTATCTAGCTTGTCTCATGGGACACCAAATTGATGACGTTTTCATCATAAGAAAAAAGAATGTCATCTCGAACAGTAGCAACAATATAGTTCTCGTTATTTTTAACTTTCTTTCCTTCTCCAATGTCTTGCTTCAACTTGTGGCAAAACCTTTTGATATGTCCTTTCTTGCCACAATGGTTGCATGTAATATTATGGTATTTGGACCTTGACTTACTTCTACTTTTACCTCTATTCCTCGAACCTCTTGTTCTATCTCTCCCCCGATTTTCTGTAAACAAGATATCTGTTTTTGAGGACGAGCCCTAAGATTTTCTCCTTACTTCCTCGTTCAATATACCACTTGTTAATACCCAATTTTTTTTTACATATTTTTTACACTCAAAATATTCTTAAAATAGCATGTACATGCATATATAAGCATGCCCAAAAGTTTTTGTATTTTTCCTTTAATCTTAAAAGATTTTTAAATTAATTTATTATCTATTTTTACACTACAAAATTCAATAATTATTCTCAAACTAGCATTTATTGGTGAATAATTTATTTCATTCTTATATTTATACTAATATATAATTAAGGTAATTTTTGCGTATTTTTTATGCATTGTTTTGGTATTTTCAAGATAAATTGCATATAATTGCAATTATAACCTATTTTATAATTAACAATATTTTATAATCATAAAATCACTTTTAGTATTTTTACATTAATATTTATATATTATTAATTAGTCCAGTACCTTTAATTTATTTTTAAATAATTTTTTTACTATATTATAAAAATAATAAAAGGTGAAAATTGGCTATTTAACAAATAACCCCATTTGCATTTCAATTATAGCCCCAATTTAACCCCACCCCATCAGATTGTAATTAAACCCAAATGGCCCATACCCCATCTGAACCAACCCGACCCAATCCCTGAATGACCCGATCCACTCCCGTTTTAATCTGAGTCGTTGATCAAATGAGATCAACGGCCCAGATTTAATTGCCTTAATTAAACCCTCACCTACCCCCTTTCCCCACTCTCATTTTCGAGACTCCTCATCTCTCTCCATCCCTCATTCTCTCTCTATCTATCTGGTACTCTCTAGAAGTCCTTTGGCTTCTCCCCTCCGACGGGGTCTATTCACCTTCTCCGACCAGTTCTCTCACCGGAACCTATGGCTCCTCACTACCTCTTGGTCATCTACCCGCCTATCAACCACTCAGTGATATCCTAGGCTCCTCATATGAACCTGGAGCGGTTCACTCACCCCCCCTATGGGTCTCTTGCCATTTTTCGGCCAATCCCCGGCCGTTTGAGTAAGTTTGCAGTATCTCCGGCTAAATCTATGTCGTTCATGAGGTTTGCCCTCTTTTCTGGGTTCCACAAAACCCTAGTTTCCTATATTCTGGGTTTTCTTTTAAGATCCGTTCTATATTTACGATTCTATGAAGTTTCATCGTGTTTTTCTCCGAAACATTATGTTTTTAACAATTTCAAGAAGTAGGGTTTCTCGACCAAGTTCTCGAAATAGTTCTTTGATTTTTAAAGCGCCTCTATTATGTTTAATCGATTATTTTATGCTTTTTTGTTGGCTTGATTGTTATGCTGAAACCCAAATTTTAGGTTAACCCTTATTGTGTGTATCTTTTTGCTTTTACCTAATGTGTGCATTCATGTGTTCTCCGTGACTCCTGTTTAATTCACTACTATGACCTTTTCCTGTTGATTTCTAAGAATATCTTTTCCTGTTAACCATGTGACTGCTATTTAAATGCTCAATAATTCCGACTCTTACCCTACTGGCTATTTATTTGATGATTTGTGCTGATCCTCTTGTGTAAAAATCTCATGCTTGTGATGCTTTCCTTAAAAATATGATCTCGTGTATTCCTTATGCAATTCTGTACCAATTATGAATTATTTCTATATTTATGTGATGCTTTCCTTAATTACTTTGGATTCCTTGGGATTACGATTTGATCTGGGATCCCTATGGTTGATTCTCGAACTGATACCCTATTTTTTTTACACGGTTATTTCAACTTTTACTTAATTACCCACTATGTATTTGGCCTTGATTATGCACTATGTGATTCCTTGCCTTAATCAGCATTACTGAAGTGATTTCTTTCCTTATTCTACCTTGGCTCACCATTTGAACTAGACTCCTTAATTAAAGGAGTCCAGTTGTCTTAATTGACACTACTTGATTGCTATTTCCATGTTTGTGCACTCTTTGCCTATGTACTACTTGTTTTCAAAACTATATAAATACTTGTCTTCCCTCTTCACACACACACTAAGATTCACACGAAATGACACTGACACAAATTGACATTGAAATCACTGATCACACAAACACACCCAAGACTGAGTTGTCTCTACTGCTCTTGTGCTTTTGCATATTACTGCTGCTCTCATCCTGCATATTACTGTCCTGTAGCTATTTTGCTTGTCCTGCATACTGCTACTGCTGTGTTATCTCCAGCACTTTGCTATCCCCCTAGTCTCTAACTGGTATGTTTTGCTATTTAGCTTTGTAGCATCTACACAACATGCTCCAGTTTTTGCTTACTTACTCATTGTTCCATATGTGTTTCATTTGTGGTTCCATTGCTTATCATATAACTAGCTTAAGTCTGAATGTGTGTCTTGTTTTCCATATGGTTCCTTGTGATTATGTCATTACTATACCCATATCCCTCCATTTCTTTGAGTCTAATATGTCTTCAATTCCTTCTGAGACTTTAGTTCTTATGTGTTCATGATTTGTTGATCCCTACCCTGACCTGGTTATTGTCACTATGCTCTCATTATGTGCTCAAACCTACCTCTCCTACTACATGAGTGTTATGTAATCCTAAACCTATTAATCTGTGCTATTATTGTGACAACTATGTGGTAATTATGTGATAACTATAACTCTATCTAAGTGATAATATCAAAGTTATTTGTCCATAGTCCCTTACCCCTATTTGTGTTTTCTCTTTCATGAGTTCTTTACCTGCTGGCTGTCGTTGTATTGCTTCTCTCTGCGATAAAAATATTTTACCAAAATCTTTCATCATTTTCTGAAATCATCTTTCAAGGTTGTTGTCTCAATTACTCTTTTCAAAACTTGAAATTCTCTTTAAAACTCTTCTTCCCGCACTTCACACTATTCTAAGACTCTAGGCTCTGCCCCCTTCGAGTGAGCACTGCCTTAGGGACCTCTGAGTACCCATTGAACTCTGACACTCAAGGTTGGCCTTCTACACTGCATTTACTCATTCTTTGGCTAGGGTGCCTAGGTGTGAGCACTGTCCACGATCTTCTGAGATCCTTAGAGACTATGACACCCTTGGGTTATAAGGCCATGGCATATGGCAAGTGGATCTGGTACTTTAGGCCTACTGTTAGGCTTTCTATAGTATAGCTTCTTGATTTTTCTTTTATTCAGTTGTGTAATTCAGCAATTTTGGCCTATAATAATTATTTGTAAAACACTTCAGGGATGGATAGTGAAAAGGGTGGGGATGATGCATGCTTAGCATAATTTTGGATAGAAAACATGCTTTAGGATTTACTTCACCTCTGTGCGCAGTAGAGATCCTTCATAGGACATGTTTGCATTAGATATCATGTTTCCTTAGGTCTATTCATGTATGCATATCATCACATCCGTGTTCATTTAAGGATCCACGTTAGATATTAATGATGTTAACTACATGCTTCATCAGAAATAGCGCTAAATAACTTCTTCTTTTAAAACAATATTGTCTCCGCATGCATAACTCACATGTAGATATCCTGTTCTTAGGTGTACTCTCAGATCTATTTTCAGCATGTCTTCGTTTTTTAAATCTGGGCTCAGTACTCAATAAAATGCCTAGGCAAACCTTAGGCCTAACGTTTGCTAAAATCAATCAAAAACAAAACTCGATTAGTTATACACTGCCTGTTTAAAACAAAAAATGGATTTTCAAACTAATCAGTTATATTTCTGGAATTCATTAAGACTTGCTGTTATCCACGGTTTTCACATCTAGAATTCATGTTGAAGTTCTGAATCTGAGACCTTTATTGTTGTTTGAAACGTGCTATTTACATGACTTATTTGTGGAGGGATATTTGAGCCATATAACTATTTATGTGTACCCCATCTGTGTAAGTCCTAATTGTTTCTCTACTTGTCGTTTAGGATTTTATCCTTTAAAACCTAGGGGTTCAGCCTAGTACTCACCTCATAGGATTAGTAGTCCTAAAAGGACGGGACGGGTAATAGCATGTAATAAGCCTCGTGACCAACTCATGCATTTTCAAACTAACCTTTACAGGGTGGGAGGGTAGAATATGGATATGATGACCACGCGATAACACCATGTGTATAAACGGTTACCGGGTGTTGTGTGGGGTGATCCATATTATGTATAAACCTAGGACTCCCCTCCCTTTATGTGTTTTCTTATTTGTTTTCTCTATAAGTTATTTAAATCCTTTTTTTTCTTCACGAAATCCTGCATTATCTTTTTTTCTCAAATGAGTTTAAATTTGTGTGCAAGCCCCTTTATTTGAGCCCTAATTGCTTATTTGTAAAGCCATAATTGTAACATGGCCGGGAACCACACTAGTGGATCTTAAGGGGTGCCTAACACCTTCCCCTCGAGATAATTTCTAGACCTTACCCGAATTTTGGTTTTCCAACTCAAAACCCTTAGTGCCCTAATGCACTTAATCATTAGGTGGCGACTCTTCAAATCCAAAACCCAAATCCCAAATGGGAATAGATTTGTCTTCCCAAATGTCGTAAACCCGATTTCGCGAGAAAAAGGGGGCTCGACAGCATGGCGACAATGTTGGGGAAGTTTTTAAGGATTTTACCATTTCATGTTATCTGTGACTTTATTGCTTCTTTATTGCTTTATTTAATGTCTTTATTCGAAACTGACTTGGCTTTTTTGTTTCTTTTTTCTTTAACGCTTTCATTTACTACTTTCCTTCAATACCGTTATAATTTTTGAGCAATCACTGTAATCATTATGAATGTGAAAGTACGTGACAATTTGTTTCATCTTTGTAATTGCATCTTCAATATCATATTCCACTCGTGCCAAACAAATACCATAGCAACGCTTATAATGAGTTGTTGCGCTCTTCAAATATTATTACCTCCTAAATTTGGCAAAGGCATATTTGCGGTAAAACCAGTCGATCAGCGGTGTAGTCGACGGTCCGTGCCTTTTCCTCTTGAGTTGTCCGCTCAAGGGTACCGATCTAATACCCAATAGAAACCTTATTCTATTTAACTGTGCATGTATCATTGTCAAACCTAGCCGAGTCAGTTATGTTTTCCACATAATGACTCTTTAAGATAGCCTTGTCCAAAGTCCACTAGGTTTCGTTGGAACCCAAACGGACAACACCATATTCTGTGTATTTATTTGGAGAACTAAATGCTGCTTATGCCAATTATTGATATTTAATAGTCGAGTCTCATGGGGGGTAGGATCTTAACCCTTTTGTTTTGCAAAAAATGGAGAACAATGTCCCCGACTTCGGTATGGTCATTATACCCTCACTCTTGCTGACCTGGTGGAGGAATTTCCCATCAAGTGACCAAATCAATGAATGGAAAGAGAGGGTCACAAAGGTTAGCGAAAAGCTGGAGTATCTGGAATACAGTCTGCTGGAATTGGAAGGAAAAGTGAGAAAGAGAGTCACTGACTGCCAGAATGTCGAGGGAAACGAATGAGAGAACCTGGCAAAAGCATTTCTACTGGAAAATCTACGCGGACTGGAGGATTTGATCAACAAGAACATTCAACATGGGGAAGGTTCTTTTGGGACCAAATAGATAGGATTCTTTTCTTTTTACTTTAAATGTAATAAGGCCAATGGCCATTAGTGACATTTTACTTTATACAATTTTAGCGTCGTTTTGGGATTCGTCTTATTTTTATCAATAAAATAAGGCATTTAGCATTATAAGTTCTCCAAATCAACTTGTCGCTAGGCATACCTCGGGCACAACGAGGCACCCAACTTAGGAAACGAGTTATATTCTTATACTATGTGTTTAAATATTGCAACATTTTCTCATAATCCGTACTAACTTATTACCTTTTTTTGTTTTTATTTTGTTTTATTCCCCTCCCCAAAAGGTTAGTTCGTGCACTCTGGCATCATCATCCTACTCCACAAGATCTAAGGGCCCTCCACCTCCTCCTCCTTCGATTCCTATCAGAAACAAGAATAAGGCAAAAAAGGAAGACTTAAGCAATGTCAGGAAGGAGAACTCAGTTGAAAGGGTAGAGGTTCCTTAGGGTGTTTAGGTGTCCAAAGAAAGTGTCGCCCAACTCGAACAGAAGTTACTAAAATTTCAAGAAGAACTGGACCAAGTTCGGAACTTGACAAGTTTGTCATTCTCCCTCACTACCCCAGACGTCAACTTTCCAATGCTCAAAATCCTATACCTCCACAGAATGTCCCGAAACCACAGAAACAACCCGCTCCCTATTAAAATTGCGACATTTGTCACACTTCAAACAACACCTCGCTCCTTATTCCCGAATCGCTAAATGATCATCCCCACCACACTCCCATCTATGTGGAAAATATGCCACAATACACTCAACCCATTTCAAACACATCGGAGTCTGATGACAAAGACTCCCTCATCAAGAATCTGGCCACAAAGCTCAAGAAACTGACTAGCCGAGTCCAGGGTGTTGAAGGAAATAAAGGTATTGAGGGGTTGAATTATGAGGACCTTTGCATTCAGCCAGACGTCGAACTTCCCGAGGGGTACAAACCTCCTAAGTTCGAAATGTTTAATGGCTCAGGAGATCCTAGAGTCCATTTAAGGACATATTGTGATAAACTGGTTGGTGTCGGAAGAGATGAAAAGATTCGCATGAAGCTCTTCATGAGAAGTTTGAAAGGTGATGCTCTCTCTTGGTACATTAGCCAAGATCCTAAGAAGTGGACAAGCTGGGTAAGGATGGCATCCGATTTCATGGATAGGTTCATATTCAATATAGAAAATGCGCCAGATGTCTTCTATATCCAGAATTTGAAGAAGAAACCTACAGAGACATTCCGCGAGTATGCTACTCGTTGGAGATCAGAGGATACTAAGGTTAGGCCGGCCTTCCACACTGGGGCAGCTGGTGTTGAAGAAAAATTTTCCGCATCAGGATGAGGCCAAAGGAAAGTTTTTTCCTAACTGGCAAGGCCCGTACATGGTTCACCGGGTCCTAACAGGAGAAGCCCTCATACTCGCAGAAATAGATGGAGAAGTATGGCCAAAGCCGATTAATTCAGATGCAGTCAAACGTTATTATGTGTAATTATTATAATTTCTGTATGATGTAATTTGAACTATGCCTGACCTGATTCCCATTTAAGAGGGGATACGTAGGCAGCCCTATGGGTTCGGTCACAATTCAATAAAAATTTTATTTTCCCCGATATTGGAAACTGGGGCAAAATTTTGAGGAGGACCCATAAAATTCCGAAGTCAACTTTCAGCCATTCATCGCACGCAGCCATCAGAAACACCAGCCCAGTAACTGGGGCAGAAATTTTGAGGAAGACCCTCAAAATTCCGAAGCAAAAGAGGTCGCAATGTCTTGAACTGCGTCGCAGTCGTCGGTTCATCTAAAATAAAATCATTTTAAATTATGTATTTACATCATATTTTTTACTAAATCATGCATGGCTACTATCAAAATTGCTTTGTTTAGCGACGCTACCCCCAATGAAAGCCGAGTAGGATGAGCGGAGTCTACGAGAACACGAACTAACCTTCCCCCCTAACAAAACTCACGATATTTCTTTGAATGCAGGCACCCCAAAACATAGAACCATCAGATCCGGTTCATACTCATATTTTGCAGGAGTACAACTCTCAGAATCATCACTCACTTACAAATGATATCCGCACATGACCTCCCTAGCGGCCACAATGACACAACCAACTATCAGCTATCGTCTATCAGCTAAGAGATTCTGTTACTCTACACCTTTATTTCTTGTATTGCATAAGGCTACCTTTCTGTCTTCCGAGACTAAGCATTGTCTCCATCCTGCATTTTCTTGCATTGCATAACGCTACCTTTCTGCCTTCCGAGACTAAGCATTGTCTCCATCCTGCATTTTCTTGCATTGCATAAGGCTACCTTTCTGCCTTCCAAGGTTAAGCTCTACCTCCATCCTGCATTTCCTTGCATTGCATAAGGCTACCTTTTCTGCCTTCCGAGGTTAAGCTCTACCTCCATCCTGCATTTCCTTGCATAGCATAAGGCTACCTTTCTGTCTTCCGAGGTTAAGCTCTACCTCCATCCTGCAATTTTCTTGCATTGCATAAGGCTACCTTTCTGCCTTCCGAGACTAAGCATTGTCTCCATCCTGCATTTTTCTTGCATTGCATAAGTCTACCTTTCTGCCTTTCGAGACTAAGCATTGTCTCCACCTGCATGGCTGAAAGATCGCAAACTTTATATAAATCTTTGCATGGCTGAAATATCGCCAACTTTATTTAAATTCTGCATGGCTGAAATATCGCCAACTTTATTTAAATCCTGCATGGCTGAAATATGGCCAATTTTATTTAAATCCTGCATGGCTAAAATATTGCCAACTTTGTTTAAATCCTGCATGGCTGAAATATCGCCAACTTAATTTAAATCTTTGCATGGTTAAAATATCGCCAACTCTATTTAAACCTCTGTGTCGGCCGAAATATCTCCAACTTTATTTAAATCGTGCACTAGTTGAAAGATCGCCATTTGTATTTACATTTTTTCATGGCTGAAATATCGACATTTCATTTAAGTCTTGCATTGGCTGAAACACCGCCAAATCCTGCATTTCATAGGCTGAAACATCGCCAAATTGTCCAAAGGCATCATTGTTCGGAGGCACCATTTTCATAGCCCGAGAACGCCATGCCATGGCCTGAGGACCCCGCTTTTATCTTTTGCACATCATTATCCAAAGGCATCATGGTTCGAAGGCACCATTATCATAGCTCGAGAACATTATTTCATAGCTTGCGAATCCTCTATTTATACGCTTCATGGCCCAGGACGTCATCCTACACGTCCAAAGACAGTATTCATGGTCCAACGGGAACTTGCATCACATTTAAGTTTATGCACGATATGTTCGTATTGCTCATTTGCAGGTACACCAGCTGGAAATGGCCATCAAAGCAGGAGCAATCTTGCTCCGGTTCCCGCAGCCCAACGGTCCCCGACCATCTTTCCCAACCCGAATATTGTGTCCGTCATTCGAAATCTCCATCGGCATGTTTCGCAGACAAATTCCCTGAACTACGTATGGCATGATTCCTGTAATACCAGGGATATGTAGGCAGATCAAAAGTCAAATCTCGGTCAAAACCTTTTCAAATCATTTCTTCTGGTCAAAAATTGGCCATCATATCTTTACCCAACAACTCTTTCATCCTTCTCGGGTAAAGAGGGGCAGTTGTTGATACCCAATTTTTTCCTATATATTTTTTACACTCAAAATACTCTTAAAATGGCATGTAAATACATATATAAGCATGCCCAAAAGTTTTGGTATTTTTCCTTTAATCTTAAAAGATTTTTAAATCAATTTATTAGTTATTTTTACACTACAAAATTCAATAAATATTCCCAAACTAGCATTTTTTTGGTGAATAATTTATTTAATTCTCATATTTATACTAAGATATAATTAAAGTAATTTTTGCATATTTTTATATATTTTTTTGGTATTTTCAAGATAAATTGCATATAATTGCAATTATAACCTATTTTACAATTAACAGCATTTTATAATCATAAAATCACGTTTAGTATTTTTAAATTAATATTTATATGTTATTAATTAGTCCAGGACCTTTAATTTATTTTCAAATCATTTTTTTACTATTTTATAAAAATAATAAAAGGTGAAAATTGGCTATTTAACAAACAGCCCCATTTGCATTTCAATTATAGCCCCAATTTAACCCCACCCCATCAGATTGTAATTAAACCTAAATGGCCCAATACCCGATCTGAACCAACCCAGCCCAATCCCTGATTGACCCGGTCCACTCCCATTTTAATCTGAGCCGTTAATCAAATGAGATCAACGGCCCAGATTTAATTGCCTTAATTAAACCCTTACCTACCCCCTTTCCCCCGTCTCATTTTTGAGACTCCTCAACTCTCTCTATCTCTCATTCTTGCTCTATCTATCTAGTACTCTCTAGAAGCCATTTGGCTTCTCCCCTCCGACGGGGTTTATTCACCTTCTCCGACCAGTTCTCTCACGGAACCTATGGCTCCTCACTACCTTTTGGTCATCTATCCGCCTCTCAACCACACAGTGATATCCTAGGCTCCTCAGATGAACCCGGAGCGGTTCACTCACCCCCCCCCCTATGGGTCTCTTGCCATTTTCCGGCCAATACCCGACCGTTTGAGTAAGTTTGCAGTATCTCCGGCTAAATCTATATCGTTCATGAGGTTTGCCCTCTTTTCTGGGTTCCACGAAACCCTAGTTTTCTATATTTTGGGTTTTCTTTTAAGATCCGTTCTATATTTACGATTCTATGAAGTTTCATCGTGTTTTTCTCCGAAAAATTCTATTTTTAACAATTTCAAGAACTAGGGTTTCTCGACCAAGTTCTCAAAATAGTTCTTTGATTTTTAAAGTGCCTCTACTATATTTAATCGATTATTTTATGCTTTCTTGTTGCCTTGATTGTTATGCTGAAAGCCCAATTTTAGGTTAACCCTTATTGTGTGTACCTTTTTTTTTTACCTAATTGTGTGCATTCATGTGTTCTCCGTGACTCCTGTTTAGTTCTCTACTATGACCTTTTTGCTATTGATTTCTATGAACATCTCTTCCTGATAACCATGTGACTGCTATTTAAATGCTCAATAATTCTAACTCTTACCTTACTGGCTATTTATTTGATATTTGTGCTGATCCTCTTGTGTAAAAATCTCATGCTTGTGATGTTTTCTTTAAAAATATGATCTCGTGTATTCCTTATGCAATTCTATACCAATTTTGAATTATTTCTATATTTATGTGATGCTTTCCTTAATTACTTTGGATTCCCTGGGATTATGATTTGATTTGGGATCCCTTTGGTTGATTCTCGAACTGATACCATATTTTTTTACGCGGTCATTTCAACTTTTCCTTAATTACCCACTATGTATTTGGCCTTGATTATGCACTATGTGATTCCTTGCTGAAGTGATTTCTTTCCTTATTCTACCTTGACTCACTGTTTGAACTAGACTCCTTAATTAAAGGAGTCCAGTTGTCTTAATTGACAATAATTGATTGCTATTTCCATGTTTGTGAACTCTTTGCCTATGTACTACTTGTTTTCAAAACTATATAAATACTTGTCTTCCCTCTTCACACACACACTGAGATTCACACGAAAAGACACTGACACAAATTGCCTTTGAAATCACTGATCACACAAACACACCCAAGACTGAGTAGTCTCTACTGCTCTTGTGCTTTTGCATACTACTGCTGCTCTCATCCTGCATATTACTGTCTTGTAGCTGTTTTTCTTGTCCTGCATACTGCTACTGCTGTGTTATCTCCAGCACTTTGCTATCCCCCTAGTCTCTAATTGGTATGTTTTGCTATTTAGCTTTGTAGCATCTACATAACATGCTCCAGTTTTTGCTTACTTACTTACTGTTCCTTGTGTGTTTCATCCTTTGGTTCCACTGCTTATCATGTAACTAGCTTAAGCCTGAATGTGTGTCTTGTTTTCCATATGGTTCCTTGTGATTATGTCATTAGTATACCCATATCCCTCCCTTTCTTTGAGTTTGATATGTCCCTAGTTCCTTCTGAGACTTTAATTCTTATGTGTTCATGATTTGCTGATCCTCACCCTGACCTGGTTGTTGTCACTATGCTCTCATTATGTGCTCAAACCTGCCTCTCCTGCTACTTGAGTGTTATGTAATCCTAACCCTATTAATCTGTGCTATTATTGTGACAACAATGTGGTAATTCTGTGATAACTATAACTCTATCTAAGTTCTAATATCAAAGTTATCTATCCCCAATCCCTTACCCTTGTTTGTGTTTGCTCTTTCATGAGTTCTTTACCTGCTGCTGTCGCTGTATTACTTCTCTCTGTGATAAAAATATTATACCAAAATCTTTCATCATTTTCTGAAATCATCATTTCAAGGCTGTTGTCTCAGTTACTCTTTTCAAAACTTGAAACTCTCTTTAAAACTTTTCTTCGTGCACTTCACACTATTCTAAGACTCTAGGCTCTGCCCCCTTCGAGTGAGCACTGCCTTGGGGACCTCTGAGTACCCATTGAACTCTGACACTCAAGGTTGGCCTTCTACACTGCACTTACTCATTCTTAGCAAGGGTGCCTGGGTGTGAGCACTATCCAGGATCTTCTGAGATCCTTAGAGACTATGACACACTTGGGTTATAAGGCCATGGCATATGGCAAGTGGATCTGGTACTTTGGGCCTATTGTTAGGCTTTCTATAGCATAGTTTCTTGATTTTTCTTTTATTCAGTTGTGTAATTCAGCAATTTTTGCATGTAATAACTATTTATAAAACACTTCAGGGCTGAATAGTGAAAAGGGTGGGGATGATGCATGCTTAGCATAATTTTAGGTAGAAAATATGCTTTAGGATTTACTTCACCTCTGTGCGCAATAGAGATCCTGCATAGGACATGTTTGCATTAGATATCATATTTCCTTAGGTCTATTCATGTATGCATATCATCACATCCGTGTTCATTTAAGGATCCACGTTAGATATTAATGATGTTAACTACATGCTTCATAAGAAATAGCGCTAAATAACTTCTTTTTTTAAAATAATACTGTCTGTGCATGCATAACTCACATGTAGATATCCTGTTCTTAGGTGTACTCTCGGATCTATTTTCAGCATGTCTACCTTTTTAAATCTGGGCTAAGAACTCAATAAAACGCCTAGGCAAACCTTAGGCCTAACGTTTGCTAAAATCAATCAAAAACAAAACTCGATTAGTTATACACCGCCTGTTCAAAACAAAAAATGGATTTTCAAACTAATCAGTCATATTTCTGGAATTCATTAAGACTTGCTGTTTGCCACTGTTTTCACATCTATAATTCACGTTGAAGTTGGGAATATGAGACCTTTATTGTTGTTTGAAATGTGCTATTTACATGACTTATTTTTGGAGGGATATTTGATCCATATAACTATTTATGTGTACCCCATCTGTGCAAGTCCTAACTGTTTCTCTACTTGTCGTTTAGGATTTTATCCTTTAAAACCTAGGGGTTCAACCCAGTACTCACCTCATAGGATTAGTAGTCCTAAACACCCTCCGGGACTTATAGGACGGGATGAGTAATAGCACGTAATAAGCCTCGTGACCAACTCACACGTTTTCAAACTAACCTTTACTGGGTGGGAGGGTAGAATATGGATATGATGACCACGCGATAACACCACGTGTATAAACGGTTAACGGATGTTGTGTGGGGTGATCCATATTATGTATAAACCTAGGACTCCCCTCCCTTTATGTGTTTTCTTACTTGTTTTCTTTATAAGTTATTTAAATCCTTTTTTTTCTTCACGAAATCCTGCATTATCTTTTTTTCTCAAATGAGTTTAAACTTGTGTGCAAGCCCCTTTATTTGAGCCTTAATTGCTTATTTGTAAAGTCACAATTATAACATGGCCGGAAACCACACTAGTGGATCTTGAGGAGTGCCTAACACCTTCCCCTCGAGATAATTTCTAGCCCTTACCCAAACTCTGGTTTTCTAACTCAAAACCCTTAGTGTCCTAATGTACTTAATCATTAGGTGGCAACTTTTCAAATCCAAAACCCAAATCTCAAACGGGAATAGAGTTGTCTTCCCAAATATCGTAAACCCGATTTCGCAAGAAAAAGAGGGCGTCGTCACCACTCTTGGAATATTCCATGGTTATTGGCTCCAAGAGCTGAATTTGTCAAAGAAACACGAAGAGTTTCCCAAGAGCCTGGCAAAGTATTAAGAAGCCAAAGTCCTTGTATCTCATTATCAAAATTAACTCCCATTCCAGACGGCTTATCAAGGACGCCCTGAAAATCATTTATGTGATCAAGGATAGGGCTGCCCTCCCTGTATTTAAAGGTCATCAATTGATTTAGCAGGAACTACTAGTTTTTCCCAGTTTTTGAAACATAAAGAATCTCTAGCTTTTCCTACAATGATCCCGCATGTGTCTCATTCACACTATGGGTGCGGACATTATCTTTAACCCGTTATCGTATATATCCACATATTTGTTGATGCTCGTAATTTCAATCTTCATCAGATATAGTCTCGGGTTTATGAGCTGCAAATACTGGTAGATGTACTTCTTCACGAACAACAAATCCTTCATCTTGTTTCTCCAAACATTGTAATTTCTCCCATTTAAACATACCATCTTTCTCATATTCGCTTCAATTCCGTAAAATCTTGGATACCACTTGTTAGGACCGAAAAAATCAGGTATGATGCGGAAGTTAGCAAAATAAACCTTGAACAACGATAAATCAGATAATAAAATAGAAATATACCAAAAGAGACGCAAACTTTTAGTGGTTCGGTCAATTGACCTACGTCCAAGGCGGAGATAAGCAATCTACTATATAAAAAAGAGTAAAAAAATATTGAAAGAACAACCTCACAAAGAGGCAAACACAAGTAATATACTAGCACTTGTCATGTATAGCACTCTTCATAAATAAGACTCTCAAACCCCTTATGACTACATTGTGAATGCTACTGAATTAGAAGGAAGGATCCTCAATTTATAGAAATCCAAACTTTTTTCTACAAGAAAAGGTCTAGCCAAATATGGGAGATTTATAATTTCTTTCTACAAGAAGGGAAACCTAATTACGGTAAATATGTGTTCTTTCCTTCGAAAAATAAAAAAATCGAATATGGTAAGAAAATCAGGACAAACACCTAACAATACAGGAGAACTTTCAAATAAAAAATATGGGTTCCAGTTCATGGTCCGACTTTGCAAAAAGAATTCTTGTAAAAATGCTTTGCAATTGTTTCAAATCAAATACCAAGGCTTCTTCATATCAAAACAAGGTGAAGTTTAGTTTATTCCCTTCAATTATGCATGTATTCATGTGTTTAATTTCCTATGTCTGACTTATTTTATTAGACAAATAAAATAACATCAGTACTCTTTAGATAAAATGATTTAACTCCGCTTCTCAAACAAATAAAATAACATCAGTACTCTTTATATAATTGAGACGCAAGAAATTTATAGACATGTATTACATGTTTCTAATTTCTACAAATTTCTGCGATAGCATTGTGAATTTTTATCTAAGCTAATTCTCTCTAAAAAAATCTTAAAATTGATGAAGACTTACTTGCACCGGAAGGGTTGCTCTGATGGTAAGCAACTCACACTTCCAACCGAAAGGTTGTGAGTTCGAGTCTCCCCAAGAGCAAGATGAGAAGTTCTTGGAGAGAAGGATGCCGGGGTCTATCCCCACTAAGTGACATTATTACTGGATGGTTGTTGTTGTTTACTTGCAACGGAGTATGCACCTACCAAATTTAGCTAATCAAATGTAGAAGATAATATCACACATTTTAATAATTTAGTTTATAGATATCGAACAAATTTGAAAGAAAGTCATTTTATCAGCTGATTATGATTTTATAGTACTCCAACATTTATAACTTATGGTCTATGTTTTTCAATTTTTCTTTCCTTGACATGAATCCTTAAAAATTATTACATTGTAATAATAGAAGTTTTCTTGTACTTTGATGATTAATGTAATTGGTTGGTACTCTTTTATCTTTTCTATTTGTCGGATTTATTTCCCTTAATATTAAAATAAAGAAAATGAGATTCTATTCTGGAATTTTTGAACAGGAAGAGGCCTCCAAGGAGCACACCTGAAATACCATCAATGGCGGTTAAAAAGTTGAATCTACTAATACTCTTATCTCTTAACATAGAATTGTAGCTTCTCAATATCACTCTTTATTCTAATTATAATGAAAGTAATGGATTTAACTCCCCTCCATTTCTTAGTCTCTCCATTTCTCCAAGTTCCTACTTGGATTAGAGACACTTGTCATAGTTAAAAATAGATGGATGAGATTTAATTAAATAAAATAAAGCACTAATTATGGTTAAAATATTTAATTCCTTCCTTTATCCATACCTAATTAATATCTTTTGCAATCCCACAATTATAGGGTAGTAATTTTCTTTCACTTCTACAAAAATAGTACTATAATTTTTTTTCCGTGTGTTATTTTTTTACTTTTACAAAATTTTCTTACATTATCATTAAAAAATAAAAATATTAGAAGTAAGTTCCAACATTTCCAATCTTGGACCAATTTCAAAGCAATTTTCTCAACTTAGACGTGTAAAGGCATCTGCATCAACATTCCCAAAGAAGTAAATCGAAAGTATCATAATTTTTTTTTTTTTGAGATTTATATGAGAAAAGACTTGAGCAGTCCTTTCCTACAATAATAGAGCTGTCAAGCTATGCGTCTTCTTTGGTTTTCTACGTGAACACCAAACCATCAATCATAAGCATGAGATAATTTCAAAGGGAATATAGATTAACTGCTCAGCTGCTTCAGTAATGAAAGAAATATCAAAGCATAATAATTAAGTTATGAAATGAAATATCCTGCAAGTAAAATAATTCATATGAGAGTATTATATAAAAAAATAAGGACATAAAATCGCAAAAATAAATTATACTAACTCTTAGGAGTTGAGATAGCTGGGATGATTCTGAAGAATACCATGGGTAAGAATTTTCTTCTACTCAATCCCTATCATGTAAAGAGAAAAATAAGCTTACACAATACCACACAAGGAATAAAATATAGTTGTTATGACATACAGTATTCGTTGTGGCATTAGACAATGGCGGACATGGTGCTTGGAGGCCTGCAAGGTGACTTACATGTTGGACAGTTTGCAATGGAGGAGATAATGGCGATTGAATCTTATTCTTCTTCTTCTTCCTGGTCTTTTCCACAAAACTCTTTGGTCTAGTATTGGAGCGACGAGTTGGTTGCTTCTTCTTTAACCCTGTCACCTTTGTGACATTTGCACTGTCAACAAATATTGTCTCATCATGCAAAACTTTGCTTAGAACTGGTGGACTTTCATGAGATTCATTTTTTATTTTTACTTCCTTTAACTTTGCAATTATCTCGTTGGAATACTGTGCAACCAGCTCATATCCTTCTCTAGATTCTGAAGCTTCACTTGCAATTTGGACAAGAGTTTGGCATAAATGTCTATACCTTGTACTAACTTCAACTTTTGGATCACTTCCCTCAGTAAATACTTTAATCTCCATTGCAACCAAGTTGGTAACATCATTTGTCCACCATTTTAATATATAATCGTCAGGAATCTTATCCTTGACATTTAATGTGTCCAGAATCTTTAGAGCATGTCCACATAGTACACCCGAAAATTCAAACAATTTGCAACTGCAAGAGACTACCTTTGTTGAGCACTTCACTGCTACTACATGCTCTCTGCGACTTTACAGAATTCTCCTTCATCGTGAAAGCCATTTATAGAGACAAGTAATGACTTTTCCCACTCCTTTTCGAACAAATCAAATATGGTTGCAGTATATATTTCTCTCGCATGGATCAATAAAGGAAGCTTAACCTTTAAAACAGATATTCGTTGGGTCATGTCAAAATTTGACTTACTTTCATTAGCACGCTTATCATCAATAGCTCTTTGAAAATGCTTAAAGAACTGTACATTATCTAAATCTGATTTCAGGTAGCCCCTTAGTGATCCATTGAAACTTTCACTCAACTGTGTACTTCACATACCGGCTGAAAATACATTTCTACCATATGTCATGGACCACTTTTCCCTTATAGCAAATGTGTTTTTCAACCAACTATTATCCTTAAGGTCGTACTTCTCAAGCCTTTCCTCCCATGCATTTAGAAAATCATCTTCATACTCGTAATAATAAAGCAATTTGCTAAAATCACTCGAAAATGATTTATGAGCTCTAAAGATATGGTTAAGATGTTTAAATGCATTTTGTTCCAAGTGCCATATACATAGACGATGATATGTTTGTGGCATCACTAATGAGACTGCTAAACATATTGCAGGATCTTGATCTGTGATGAATGTTTGTGGCTTATTTGCAGACATAGCTCTAAAAAATACAGTAAAAAGCCATTCAAATGCTTCAGCTGTTTCTTCATATAAAAGGGCAGCACCAAATACAACCATTTCCCTGTGATTATTTAACCCAACAAATAAAGCCAATGGCCGATACTCCTTATTTGTTCTATATGTTGTGTCAAATGATACAGCATCACCATAAATCAGAAAATCCCTTATCATTTTAGCATCAGCCCAGAAAACATTTGTTATCAAACCATTATCATCCAATTGTAAAGCAAAAAGAAAAGATGGATCTTTTATTACTCTTTTTTCAAAATAATCGACCAAACTACGAGCCACTCCTTGCTTTAGACTTTCTTTACTTTTGTCACGAAGATAGTTTATGTGATCCCTCTTTGTATAACCTAAAGAAGCTTTTCCCCCAGCTAGACGAGAAGCATAGTCAAAAGATGATTTAGGACATATTCCTGAATCATCCAATAAGTCAATTTCATATGCTTGAGAAAGTTTAATATTTCTTTGCGATGGCAGCATGTGAGCTAGAGATGGAGGAACGAGAGGATGATTGTGCTTCTCTTCAAATGAAATGACAGAAAACTTTTCATTTGATTTACGACTTACGACCATGTGAGCTAAACAACCCGTCCTAGTTTCCTTTCTAGGTTTCTTGAACATCGCTTCTCGCTTGTCTCTTCCTCTATAACCTTCTTTATAACATGTAAATTTTCTCGAAGTCACATATCCGTCGACTTTACTTTTGTTTGCATATTCCTTTCTAACACTAAACCCAATTGTAGCAGCATATTTGTTGTAGTATTCATATGCATGCTCTTCTGAATCAAATTCCATACCAAGTTTTATAGGCTCAAATAAATGGGAAACATCCATATGTTCATTTTGAGATAGGATCTCCATAAATCTACCATTAAGCAGGAGAAAGTAAGACACATATTATAAGTGAACACTAACTTTGTAGTAGTTTTTACATGACACTTGACTTATAAAGTAATTATGAGGCATAGTCCCTGCGAACCCCCAATTTTTTTATTTGATTGATACAATTGAGCAAGCAATAATGAAAAAGAATGGTGCATAACAATATACTTGTTTGACGATCGATTAACCTTGATTCATCAGATATTCAAATCTTATTTATATTAAAATGATAAACTTCTAAATTTACTTGCTTTCAAGTCAAAGTCTAGTACACCAAAGAACAAAATAGTTTAGTTCTGAAATTCCACACCAAAAGGTTCAGTCCATTCTTCCCATATCAAAAAATTCATGACTTAGTAATTTTCACAAACACATGGTATACGTTCTTTTGCTCTATAATTGCCCCAACAAGAAATGCACAAAAAAGTATATAACTTCTAAGGAATAGAATTAATGTATAAAGAAGAACCTGGTGAGAATTTCAGAGCAGTTCTTTCCAGCAAAATGAAGTTCCACGACTTGCTATCTTGTTCTCTGTTTTTCCACTTGTTGTGTTTTTCTCTGTTGATTTTTAACATCAAGGACTGGATTTTCATGTTAAAAATCAGAAAGATTTTATCAGCTGCCATGATTTTCGGTGTTTCCTTCAGATGTATTTGGAGAAATTATGGGAAGTTCTAGAGTTAAGAGAGATAAAAGATATTATTTAGGTATGGATAAGGGAAGGAATTAAATACTTTAATTATAGTTAGGACTTTATTTTATTTAATTAAATCTCATTCATCTATTTTTAATCCAAATAGGAACCAAAGATGAAGAGACTAAGAAATGGAGGGGAGTTAAATCCGAAAGGGATGATTTTTGTTACTTTGAGTAATAAATGCATTCGAGGTATTACATTATATTCTCAAATGTTTGTACTTTAATTTGCTCAGAGAAAATCCTAGTATTAATAAATTTACTTCCATGTGTTTCGATAAGAGGAATTAAACTCGCATGTGAGGAGATGCGTTAAAATATAATTAATTAAAAAGAAAGATCATTTTGTACCAATATAATTAGAAATTTTCCTCCGTTGGAAATAGTAAAAAACTTATATGAATAAAATAAAATGTTGGGTCAAAATTCAATGAAATTGTCAAAAGTCAAAACTGTTAAGCAAACAATAAGGTATAAAAATCTTTGGACTAGACACTACTAAAATCGAATATATATGTCATGACTCAGACATACGTGTCATTCAACTAAACAACCTCCTTAACATTACATATGTTAAAGCTTTAAAACACAAACACCACAAGCTTTTCTACCAACACCATTAAGAAAGAAAGAAATGGCAAAAAATTCTTGCAATATTTTCGAGAGATTGATTAAAGCCACACGTAACTGTTTTGGATATGATTATGGCTACAGCCACAGCTTTGTCTCTACGTATTCTTCAAACCAAGGAGAGGAAGAGATGACATCCACAGTATACACTTATCTGCACGTAACGTTTAGAATTTTGAGTTTATATAATTTATAGATTGTAGATGTTAAGAATTGATGGCTTACTGAATTCTAAATAAATTATTTACTTACAATTAGAAGATTTTTAACACAAATATATGATTTGGGCCAAAACTATTCGACTCCGTCAAACCAGTAAACAAAACTTAACGCTACCTTGTATTGTATGCATATTAATTTTTTTTGGACATATATATTATATGTAGTTCGAGCAGAAAGTATCAAACTAGATTAATTAAATTTATAGGATTCGCTTTAGATTTGTCTCTACCAGGGGCAGAGCTAGATGGGCGGAAGGGTTTTAGTCAATTCACTTGGACGAAAATTAGACTCTATAAATATATTAAATGTTGAATGCTCTTAATTTTTTTTTTACGTGTTTACTTTTTTTTTTTCCCGAAACTCCTTGAAAATTCTGCTCCCGTCACAATCTCTACCCATTCTCTCTATGCTGAATAGGATTATTCAGCATATATGTGAAATGAAACTTTTTTTTGTGTTAATGTTGCAGGAAGATATAGAGTACGTGACAGCAAGGTCAATAACTGTGAAAACAGAAAACTCAGGTCGAGGAAGAAGACCTCCAAGGCCACCAGTGCATTTTGGAGGAGGGGGTCAAACAAACTCTTCTTCTTACTAGTTTTTTTTTTTCTTTTACTTTTTTAGTCTTCTAAAGCTTTTCTTGTTATTTTAGCAAATAGTAATCATATATCTGTGATATTATTAGCTGAGCTCCTCAATTGTTCAAATGTCCGTAAAATGGAATATGCGGAGGGGACCCTCCTTCGTATTATCGATTTTGTCTGGATCCCACCTTTCTTCTGAAAAAAAAGGGAAGTAGAACGGTAAAGTTGCGTCTCTCTGATCTATAGGTCAGATTTGATTCGAATTATGAAGTAGCCACTAATAATTTTATTAGGATAAGTTGTATACATCATGCATCCTAGTTTCTTCCTCGCATCCTGTGTGATGCAAGATACTTTGTGCACCGGACTTAAATATGTGCTTAAATAATTCTACTCTTAGGAGCATGTATTTATTTGTAATCTTGAGGATAGCAATAGGTAAATGTGATATGATTGTATAAAAAAAATTTACACGAAGCGAAATATAACTTGAACTCTTTTAAATATCGAGAATTAGGCTGCATTTTTTTTAGGAGTTTATAATAGGATTACTATTTGGAATGCAGTTCGGTGAGAAAATACTACTCTCTCTGTAACAAACATTATTAAAGTTGTCTGACTGAATTCCCTTTATTGTCACCGAGTTGGAGCTGTACGCTCTTGGTTTCCATCCTAAGATGAGTAGCAGTTCCTACTTATTTAATTTAATAGTATTAATGTCACGCCCCAAACGCTCAATCGAGTAAACCCGACTGAGCAAGATTGTTAGATTTCATTCAATCTAAATTAATTCATGATTAAATAGGAGATGGATTCCATTAATCAAATTCTATAAATATGTCATTAATGATTTCTATTTTATTTTTATTAGCAACTTTATTCTCAATTTTGAAAGTATTACAAGTTTTATACGTCATAGCCAAACATCAATATTTTTATTTTAATTCCAATGCCCGACACTACCCACAACTTGTGTACGGAGCCTCTAAATACAACTGAAGAATAATATGGAATTGCCGTCAACAAGGCTCCGGCTATACCTCAAATACAAAGTACGTGATTAATAGATGAAACAGGACCCCAGAATGAAGTGGGGCTCACCAAGTCAATTGAAAGGATGATGCGGCACTAGCTGCGACCAACACTGCCTGCTATAGAAACACCTACATTCATTAAAAAATGTAGCGCCCCCGGAAAAAGGGACGTTATTGCCATCGAATAGCACTAGTATGTATAACTAAACACCATCTAGTTAGAAAAAGAAATCATAAGTATTCAACCAAAGCTTTAAACAATCACTACATCATCAAATACAAATAAGAAATCACACAGCTTTCACACAATTTCCATAACTCTAGTTTGGGGCATTCCATATTGTTGCATCATTATCCACATTATCACCACTTTCTTGAGCGGAGTCCGATCACAGCCCGATCGGCTAGGCCGTCTCCCAAAGATGTTACTATTACTTCATTCATACTTTCTAGTTTCACTCATCAATACATTGCCACCACATATATATATCATGGCATCCGATCACGGCCCGATCGGCTAGGTCGCCTTACCGAGGCATTTCCATTTTCCATCACTCATCTCATATCAACCTTTATTTCCCATAAATCATTTTATAGGCACTTAGGGCCACAATTTTCACATCATACTTGGCACTAGGCCATATTTCACAACTTACATTCCACATCACTTTTACTTTCAATAACAAACTTACGATTTAAGATAATGGGCATACACCAAAGAAACTCAAGTTATAAGCATAGAGAGGAATTCTCATGATTCAGTACAATAATCACAATTTAAACTTGACTTGAAATCTTGGCAATTTAGCATAGACTTCACATTCTTCAATCTCAATTTATTGTCTAAGCATTTCAATACATGATTCACGTTCCTTGCACCTTTTCAAGTCACCAAGAATAGCATATTGGTCATATTGTGAAACATCTTTCACGCATATAAGGTTACAATACCAATTCATGTGAAATAACAATCAACACAAGAACCCAAACTTTAATCTTACTGGATTTACACAAGCACCAACGGAGCCTAATTTCTAAAAAGATGGGGTTTTAGCCATACATACCTCGTTTAAGCTTTCCTTAAGTTACTACGATGTTCCAGAAATTCTAGCAATTCCAATATACTTTGAGACATAAAAAAAAATTGAACACAAATTAGGAAGGTATCCATGGTTTCAGCTCATTTGAGCATTTTATCAAATACTAGTTGAGCATCTTGATTTCAAATCTCTTTTACAAGGTTTCCTTTTTTTTCTCAACCCAATCTTTACTTATTTATATTCAACAATCTTCCCACAACCTAATTTGTACATGCATATATATACATAATACTATTACACCTAAGAATCATACCCCAATCCCCCATCTTATACCCCAAACTCGAAATTAAAGCCTGATGTATAGAATCTTACCTCTTAGATGAAGAACTTGTGATTGGGTTCTTTGATTCTTGAATATTGATGCAAGATTGGATGATTAATATTGGGTTCCTCCTTCTCTCTCTAAAATATTCTTAACTCTCTCTAAAATCAGTAGAAAAATAATCCCAAATGAAGCCCCAAAGACTATATATTAAAATGGGATCGGGTTATAAAAATAGGGAGATTAACCCTTCGAATGCGGGTCTGCGGTTGCATAATGGACCACAGAATGGGTATACTAGCCGCAAATGCGTTACAAAACTCGATGCCCAAAACTGGGCTACACTGGTCCAGTTTGCGACCAGATTTGCGATCACATGAACTTTCGGAATCTCTTTTTTACTTTCCATTTTCTAATAAAGTTCTAACTATTTTTTTTATATATCAAATGAAATACACACAATCCAATCTCTGCTAAATGGAACTCTCAATTCAAAGCTTCCAATTTCCCACTACAATATGAAATTATGAGTCTATCTTTTCAAGACTTCACCTACCAAAAGGATGTCATGAATGTTTATGCTATAAAAGAAAATGATCATCAACCATTTCTTCTCATCACATTCTTAGACCAAAAACAATTTTTTTCCAGTTTCATGATGATCTTTTATTTCTTCATAATTTTTTCAATTTTGAGAAATTGTACTGGCCAATTACTACCACCTTTACCAGCACCAAATTTAACCTTCTTAGACCAAAAACTTGCTTTAATATTCCCAATAATTCAAAATTTCAAGAACACAATCACTCTTGATCCTTTAGGTGTCACTCAATCTTGGACAAGCCCTAATATCTGCAGTTACAAAGGATTTTACTGTGATAATCCACCTTATAATACCTCAGCCATTTCTCTTGCTTCTATGGTCTTTGCGATCGCATATCTCACAAAGGATTGTATTTTTTCAGCCTTTGGTAATTTGACCATAACTTTGTGTAGGAATGTCCAAATAACGAACGGTTTGAAGCGTTGGAAACTAAACTCAAAGACCTTTCATTTGTTAGGTTATTCATCACATAAAACCTTATACATATTTAGTTATGCTCGTTCAAAATATGGACTAGTGCAAGTACCTTTGGAATCTTAGCCTATTATGAAGATTTTCCCATTTGGCTTACACTTAGGCCTCTACTTGGACCCCACCTTACTTAATATATGACTCCTACACTTTTTTTATCAAATTCAATTGATTCCCACCATGTTAATATCACATAAAATATTATAATTAGCCTACGAGACACCACAAAATCCTAGATTACTTTGCGAAATTTTCCGGGGCCTTACATTCTCCCCCCTCTTAGGATCATTCGTCCTTGAATGAGGAGTAGAGTCTGACTTAAATGCTTAATATAATAAATCTCTTTTCTCTCCTACCTCAAGTCCCTAAATTTTGACTAACTCCTAAATTTTTCAGAAATTTCGGTAGAGTCTCCTTTGTAACTAGGCCTATCCACCTGCCAGAGAACCACCAAAACTATCCTAAAAATACATCCACAACTCGACAAAGCATCACAATATATATATCAATAACATGAACCTCAGCATTACAAGCACTACATTATCATAACGACACCTAAACATGGACTGCACATTTTTAGATCATAACACCTATAAGCTATCTTTCAAGTCAAAGTTTATTGATATACAATCAAGAGAAAATATTTTCCTTCCACGACACTTTCGGCCCTCAAGGTGGCCTCCTCGACTCATAAGCTTTTCCATAACACATTCACGGAAGCAATCCCAACCCTTAAACTTATCCAACAAGGATGGCAGCTAGACACCTCGCATAAGCTAACTATCCATCAACATTCACCTTCAATAATTCATACCAGGATGATACACAAATGATCTCCACCTACCTTCTTAGACATAGACATGTGAATACACAAAATATATGGCGAACACTATAGGGAAACTTCATACTCCTAGTCCGGCCTAATGTGGAATATACTTATGCAACCTTTATTATCAACTCACACAACATCTTCAGGGAAAAATATTGAGAATAACATGTTCACCCTTTTAAATTCTAAATTTCTAGGCGAACCCTCACACTAAACCCTTGATGACTTTCGACAGTTATTCTAAGACCTGTTGTCATAAATTGACCATAGAATTACCTACTAAATGTATGTGATCACAGGGTGACTTTGACACGTTTGAACCTTTAATACCAAATAGATCCAATACAGTAAGGAGCAACGGAGTTCAAGATTGGGCTGGAATTATTCAGGAATCCATTTATGCACTGAGCAGAGTATTTCATGAATTTACATACTAAGAGACACGAGGATTTCTATTAATGATGATGGCATGGTTTAGTCCGGGTGACTACATCAATCATTAGACAAATAAGGCATAGGGGTAACTCGTACATTAGCAATAGGAACCACTAAGGAGGAATACTCAAGTACGTGAACCACTCGTCTTCTAGAGTGTAGGGAAAATCCGTTTATCAAGAATGAGAATACTCTGGCACCTTGAATGCGATATGGGTTTCAAAATACATGAAGTTGAATTACAATCTTAACATTACTTGACACACGAAATCTATGCCACAAGCCTATGAGGATGAAAAGAAGTTGAACATTTATGAGATTATCATATCTCAAACAGCTTAACCCTTCATGATAGTTGATCCTATAAAGATAACTAAAGATACGACAACTTGTCTTTCAAATCAATATGCTCATGATATGTGCAAAAATCTAAAGGCATCTAATCTCAACCTTTCACGAGTGAAACCACATAGCTAGGACATTCTACCATAGGGTTAAAATCATGTATTGATTAGAGGAGTTCCAATGGTTGACGTAATACTCCGGGAAGAAAGACAATTAAAACTCATATCCTCCTTAAGGAGGTGGAACGCAAGGGGTAGCAAAATTTTCCGTACATGACAATGACGTTTCAATAGTCCTAGAAGCTGAGTGAGCATAAGGTCACATAACCCATCCAATCCGACCCATTTAAGACTTCTTGAAAAGGGGATGTACTTTGGTTTGAAATCACAGCAATATAAGCTTGAACTTTAGGGGAAATCATTGCGTTTGGAATCCATGAGACAAGCCCACATAGCCCTAGAAAATCGATAACAATGGCGAGAAAGTACTTAAAACCATTACGAGTTGGTATAAAAACAAGGTCTCAAAGTGCCCGCATGGATATGTTTGAAAGAATGAGACGTCTTAATGCATTTATCGGGGAAAAGTAACCTAGGTTATCTAGTCACATGGACAAGTAGAGCAGGTAGATGATTGTTTAGAAGAACATCTTATAAGGAGTGCGAGCAATATCTTTTTATCCTAACAAAAGGAACATGTCCCCATCCTTAATGCTATAAGACTTCCTCTTTGATGCCATGAAACATAAATGAATTTTACAATGAGAGTTATCAGATGAAATAGATAGTAAGGTAGCAAAACTAATTAGCACCATTTGGAACCAACGAGCTTAAACCAAATTGAAGACATTAGAAGTCTGTAGGAAAGGAGAAATTTGCCCATTCTTAGGGCGCTTGTAGAGTACATAAAAGTGAGGTTAATTAAATCAGATCATATAGTTAGATAACTAGTCGAGACATTGAGATAATATCGCATTGAAGATTACGGGTAAACAAAACATGATGCAAGACAAATTAAAAGAAAGTGAGAGAGCCTTATGGAAGTAACCTTTACATTGTAGCCACTAGGAATGGTGGTAATATAAAGCGATTACGAGAAGCTACATTTTTTAAAAGAAGATATCTGTATGCAGTCACGTGATGTATAACTCTAGAATTCAAAAATCCAATTATGTTTAGCAACTCAACTTCACAACGAATCACTATAGCGCACTTCTACACAACCAACTATTACTAGCCAAACTGGGAGACGCTATAAGACATGATTGAGAGAAAAGTTTTGGCATACGAATGTGTTACTAGGTGTATTGCTCCTTGGTCAACCCAAAACCAAAGGCGAGAGTTAGACTGATAAGCAGATCGTTGAACTAGCACATGTGTAGATAATCCATTATCGAAAGGAGATCATTCAATATCAGCAATTGCGATATGTTATCAACCCTTGATGAACTTGAAGTGAGGTGGGAACCCAACGGGATAGTATAAAATGATCATAGAAGGTTTGCATATGTTCATAATGAGTTCTCCATGGATTTTGACTTGAGAACTACCCGGACGCTAATGACAGACAGAAAAACATGAGAAAAAAGTGTTGTGCTATAATAACCCCCAAAGGTGTGATTGGTCTTGATGGAGAGCCTAGTAAGGGTCCTTTCGAGAAAGGAAGTGTTACGATAACTCATAGAAGGATATGTTCTCTCATGGTTATCAAACAAGTGTTGGGAAACTAGCATAATGAATTCACTAACTAAAGAACACAATTAACACCTGTTAGGGAGGTGTAAAGAGAAAATAAACATTTGTTATAAGCTGAACATGTTTCTGTCATATTAACTCCCAACTACAATAAGACCATGCCACGAGCAACCACAATACTAGGACAAAATGAGCTACTTACTGCGGGATGCCCTTAGTGGACACGAAAGTTATGGCGACACAAGATCTTCCTATGATGTGGATGTGAGGATCTCAATTTTCAGAGAGACTTTATGCACACGGTGACCATTTCAATTGGCATGCACTCATGTGATAGGTGTTAAGGTATGCTCTTATGTTACTAGATAGTGAGAAGCTTTCATGATGGTATTCGCAAGAGAGTAGATTGACTTGTTTAAACCATATAAGCTATATACACAACTGAGTAAAAGAGTGACTCGAGAAGGATCACAACATTGGGATGCTTTATAGGGAACTCGACAACCATAGGTAAAATTTACGACGGAGCATGCACATGCACAAGTGGGTAGATGTTGTCTATTTCAGTAAAATATTCTGTAAGAAATTCATCAGGTATAGTCCCTTGTTAAGAATTTAGGAAAATAAAGTAGGAGGTATTAATCCTAGAGTTATAACTCCATTCAAGGACGTATCTATAGAACTTAATTCCACAAAATAAGAGAATTTATGATAGAGTGGGTTCACGAACAATACGACTCCTTCAAGGAATAGGTACACACAAGTCTTTGTGACTCACATCTTATTAAGACCATGCTTATGAGGACTCTTCAATATGGATGTACATATATAAAAAGGAAACTGTACAATGTTCATAACGATATAGCAAGGAGAGGCTAACTTGGTAGCTTTAGATTGGCGGGGCAATGCCTTAACTGATGCACCCTGACTACACATCTGTAACATACATAGGTAACATACTGATATACTCTATGCTCCGGTGATGCAGAGACATTAATAGGAACAAGGGTACTCCCCTTAGCAACAAGTTCTATCAATCCCTCTTTGGCTTGATACATTCTCCTAACAAACGCGTGGGCAATCTCCATCATATTCAATGGTAGGGTCATTCCCTCCTCACTGCTTCCATAATCATGAATTGCTCATCTTAAGATTAAGACATAGAATTGAAATTAGTTCCCTATCTTGAGCTCTACTGCACGATCTTGGAGTATCAAAGAAGGGTGAATTCTTAAATGTCCGAATAGCCTCCAACTTATAGATGTGGTCGACTACACACCGATAAGAAGGACTCTACTAAACACGGCTCCGATATATCCTAGGACACTTTAAAATCTTAGGCTCTGATACCAAGTTTGTCACGCCCCAAAATTCGAGGAGCGAGACCGACGCTCAATCGACTGAACCCGACTGAGCAAGCCTGTTAGGTTTCATTCTACCCAAACTAATTCATGAATAAATAAGAGATGGACTTCATTAATCAAATTCTATAAACATGTCATTAACGATTTCCATTTCATTTTCATTAGCAACTTCATTCACAATTTTGAAAGTATTACAAGTTTTATACATTATTGCCAAACATCAATATTTCTATTTTAATTCCAATACCCGACACTATCCACAACCTATCTACGGAGCCTCTAAATACAACTGGAGAATAATATGGAAATGCCGGTAACAAGGCTCCGGCTATACCTCAAATACAAAGTACATGATTAACAGATGAAACAGGACCCCAGAATAAAGTGGGGCTCACCAAGTCAACTGAAAGGATGATGCGGCACTAGCTGCGACCAACACTGCCTGCTATAGAAACACATACATACATTAAAAGACGTAGCGCCCCCGGTAAAAGGGACGTTATTGCCATCGAATAACACTAGTATGTATAACTAAACACCATCTAGTTAGAAAGAACTATCATAAAAGAACAAAGAAATCATAAGTATTCAACCAAAGCTTTAAACAATCACTACATCATCAAATACAAATAAGGGATCACATAGCTTTCACACAATTTTCATAACTTTAGTTTGGGGCATTCCATATTGTTGCATCATTATCCACATTACCACCGCTTCCTTGAGCGGAGTCCGATCACGGCCCGATCGGCTAGGCCGTCTCCCAGAGACGATACCATTACTTCATTCATACTTCTAGTTTCACTCATCAATACATTGCCACCACGTATATATATCATAGCGTCCGATCACGACCCGATCGGCTAGGCCACCTTACCGAGGCATTTTCATTTTCCATCACTCATCTCATATCAACCTTTCTTTCTTATAAATCATTTCATAGGCACTTAGGGCCACAATTTTTACATCATACTTGGTACTAGGCAATATTTCACAACTCACATTCCACATCACTTTCACTTTAAACAACAAACTTACAATTTAAGATAATGGGCATACACCGGAGAAACTCAAGTTATAATCATAGAGAAGAATTCTCATGATTCGGCACAGTAATCACAATTTAAACTTGACTTGAAATCTAGGCACTTTAGCATATACTTCACATTCTTCAATCTCAATTTATTGTCTAAGCATTTCAATACATGATTCACGTTCCTTGCACCTTTTCAAGTTACTAAGAATAACATATTGATCATATTGAGAAACATCTTTCTCGCATATAAGGTTACAATACCAATTCAGGTGGAATAACAATCAACACAAGAACCCAAACTTTAATCTTACCAGATTTACACAAGCACTAACGGGGCCCAATTTCTAAAAAGACAGGGGTTTTAGCCATACATATCTCGTTTAAGCTTTCCTTAAGTTACTACGTCGTTCCGAAAATTCTAGCAATTCCAATCTACTTCGAGACATAACAAAATTGAACACAAATTAGGAAGGTATCCATGGTTTCAGCTCATTTGAGCATTTTATCAAATACTAGTTGAGCATCTTGATTTCAAATTTATTTTACAAGGTTTCCTTTTCTTTTTCCAACCCAATCTTTACTTATTTATGTTCAACAATCTTCCCACAACCTAATTTGTACATGCATATATACATAATGCTATTACACCCAAGAATCATACCTCAATACCCCATCTTATACCCCAAACTCGAAATTAAAGCCTGATGTATATAATCTTACCTCTTAGATGAAGAACTTGTGATTGAGTTCTTTGATTCTTGAAGATTGATGCAATATTGGATGATTATTGTTGGGTTCCTCTTTCTCTCTCTAAAATTCTCTCAACTCTCTCTAAATCAGTAGAAAAATGATCCCAAATGAAGCCTGTCACACCTCCTTTTTATGCGCCGCGGGGGCGCGAGGGGAGTTTTTCCAATTAAAGGACAATCGAAATGGGATTATTATTAAGAGATTCAGAGTCGCCACTTGGGAGATTTATGGTGTCCCAAGTCACCGGTTGAATCCCGAA